>JAHHUM010000535.1:0-35029 GCA_036173005.1 Crenichthys baileyi | reverse complement strand
AAGCTTCAAATACCTTCATGCATCATGAGAGTAATTTAGGGCTGCCAGTTCAGTACAATGCACTCGCTGGTGGGGTGAGGTCAAATACACCCTGCCAGAGCGATCTTAGTTTATTAAGTTCACTAATTGCTAACATAAATTAGCAATAACAAAATACAAACTACTTTAGGCAAAAAACCTGCCTTTAATTCGTCACATTTTTCAGATTTATTTGATGTTTTTTTTTTTTTCTTAGGACATTTTTATCTACTATAAAAACTCTGTATTGTAATCACCACATTGTCAAGTCGCTCTAGTGTCCTAAAGGGGGACATTCAAACGGGTCCGCCCCCGCCTTTGCCTTTTTTAAAAAAATAAAAAAAACCATACCTACCATGAACACTGAATGCCTCATGAGGTGAAAAATGGGGCATCCACCAAAACATTCCCACACAAAAATTATTTTAAAAAAAACATATTTCTAATACAGAATTAAGTGAAAAATTTTCCCTCATTCAAAAGGCTACATTAAAAAGGGGCCCCAAAATCCCCCTAAATCTTTTTTTTTTTCCCCTTTCCCAATTGTTTACAATGGTATGTTCCGAGGGTTTTTTCAAAGCATCTGCAGTCTCAAAAATCATGTTGCATTTCATGCGATTTCTACATCACTGTCCTGGTTCTGACAACACTTTTTTTTAACTTTTGTTCATCTTGTTACAGTGTGGTCATAATATTGTCGGCTCCTATTGGTCAACAACTTAAAAAATAATACACAGACACTGACATCTATTTTTACTTCCATAAACAGTGTGCTGCTGTGCTTCTGCGCATACGGGTCGCTTTTGGGTTGTGAACCGTTCAGATTGAAGTCTGAATGCGGTCGTAATTAAATGGCGGTGTGAACCACCATGCAAAAAAATAATTGGATTTGAGCAAAAAATTGGAATTGATCATCGAGACTTGCTGGTGAATTACCAAGATTTTGTTTTATAAAAATCTGTATTTGGGCTCAGTCGCAAAAGGACGGGCAAAGCCAATTACCATCGGTCAAAAAGAGGTCATCAGGGCCTTCCCACCATCCAGGACTCAAACGGTCTAGGTAAAAAAGGGCCCACAAACATTAAATTAATTCTGTTCATTTTTTTATTCTCCAATTCCAACATCTCTCTCAAGGCACTTCACAAGGGTTTAAAATGGTGCAGGTTGTTGGGGGTTTTTTAGATTAAACACTGAGTGTTAATTTTTGGCCTTTTAAAAGGGGCTATGTGTAGGGGTACTAATAAAAAATAAAAAACTGATAAAAAACCACAGATTGGGGTACCTCTCTCTTTCAGACGATTTAACCGGAAAAAGGGAAAAGGGGGGTTCGACGGGTACGAAATGGGGGTGTGTTTGAAAACTCAACCAAACTGAGGGGTTTTAGGTAACCTCTCCCCTTTACCCCACCCAAACAGGGAGGGAGGAAGGCGAGAAAAAATAATTGGGAGTGTTTTTTCCTTTTTCTTTTGGGGAAAAAGGTTTAAAATGGCCAAGCCCATTCAACGAATCATATAGACTTAAAAGTCGGGTACATACATTCCCAAATTTAAATTCTAACCATCGAACAGTACGTCAATTCATTATTTATTCAAAATTGATAAAAGTTTTTCATCTAAAGAAAACCCCGCAATTGCACGAGTCGTGGCTTTACGTCACTCCCGATAGCAGTACGACATGGACTCAGGCGTTGACTTTGCGCAACCCTCATACTGACATGCTGTAGCGACAGTGGAGAAAAACTCCCTTTTAAGAGAAACTCCACAAACCACCCGTGTGAGCGCCACTCCCACGGCCCCGGGTTTTTTGGGGAAAAAAGCAAAACAAAAGGAACAAAGAAGCACTGATCCCGAATCTTTCTTAGGGAAGGAAAATAAATGTTAATGGTTAGCTCCCTTTAGGGGGTTTATCTAGAAAAAAAAAAGAATAACTCTGACCAGTTTTTTTTAATTTAGAGTATGGGAGAGCACATACGTTAGTCCCCCTAAAATTACTCAGTACTATGTCAGGAGAAAAAAAGGGTTTAAAAACTAAAAAACGGGCCCAAATGTATCATGTAAATGTGAGTTTTTTTTTTTTTTTTTTTTTTTTTTGGGGAATGCCAGAAAAAACCCTTGGGGGAATGCCCCCCTCCAGGAAGGTGTCAGGGGTTAGCCACAGATTTCAGGCCAGGTGAAATTCCCTAAAAGAAAAGAGGAAGAAAAATAAAGTTAAAACCCTGAAATGGGCCGGGGAAAATAAGGGCAAAACTGGAAGTTAATGAGAATTGCAGAGAGAGTAAAAGTGGTCATTATGTCCTCCAGCACCCTCACCTATAGAAGCATAACTACAGAGCTAGCTCAGTATAACTAACCCACTATAAGTTTGCTAAAAAAACTATAAAGTTTTTATCAAAAAAAAAAGTTTTAAGCCTACCTTTAAAAAGTAACAGGGTGCCCCGCCTCACGGCCCAAAAACCCGGGACGGGTTTCCCCACAGGAGGGGGACCCCGAAAAACAAAGGATCTCCCTCCCCTTCTACTTTTTTAAAACTCTGGGAAACCACCAGTAACCTCCCGTCTGAGAACAAAGTGCTCTGTTGGGAAATTAATGGAACAATCAATCCTGATGTATGGTGGAGCTGATCATTAAGGATTTTTGTAGGGGGGGTTTTTTAAAAACTATTCTGGATTTAAAAAGGGGCCCTAATGGGGAAGCTAAAATTTTGGGAAAAAATATGATTCCCCTTTTTTGGTAATTTTCTCTTTTCCCCCTTTTTTTGGGGACCGCATTTTTTATTTTTGGCCCGAAGGCTTTTTAAATTTTCAAATTTTGGGGGACTCCTTTTGGTAAAAAATTTTTCAATAGGGCCCCTTTAATTTAAAAAATTCCTGTGATTTTTCAGTTCCCCCACTCCCGGGTAGGAAAAATTTCTAAATTTTTTGGGAATTTTCCGGAGGTTTTAAAGGGAAACCCAGAAAACCCGTTTCTCTAAGGCCCCAAAGGTTTTTAAGGGTGTTTGTAAAAATAAAAAATTTTTTTCCCCTTTTTTAGGAGGTCAAATTTTAAAGCCATCCCGGTTTTGGGGATTAACAAGGGGGTTTCCTTTGGGTTAAAAAAACTCCGGGCCAAAGACGAAAAATTCGGGCTTTTTTTGAATTTAGAAGCAAAAAATTTTAAAGTCACCCAAAAATTTTTTAAAGTCTTCAAGACCCGCTTGTAGTCCCCATTTTTAACCCGGTTTGGGGGTTCAGGTAAATTTTTGGGTAAGTAAAGCTGAGTTTCCCCTCCCCCATTTAAAAAGGGGGGAAAAGGGATCCCATGCTGCCCAAAAAATTTTAAACCCATTGGAAATCAAATATATAGGGGAAGAGAAAATTGGCCCCAAGGGACTGAAACCCCCTGGTACTCCACAATTAACTCTGAAGTTTTAAGATGATTTATCATTTTTCATAAAAAAAATGGGGAAAATTTTGACCCGTAAGATTTAAACCAGCCTAGCGCTGTTCCCCCCCCTCCCCACACAATTCCATGGGCCTTTTTTAAAGAATATTTTGATCGATTATCTGAGGGTAGAAGAATATTTATTAGTGACTTTACAGCGAGCTGTTTTTAGTGTATGATGGGGTCTGGGAAACCCTGCGTAACTCTTCAAAAAGGGGCATTTTCTGGGGTAATGATCAAAAAACATTTTATTAGGGAAAATATTTTTTTCAAAATTTTTAGAAAAAATTTGAAGATTTTGGGTATAGGTCTTAATTTTTTTAAATTTATCTTGATCAACAAAAGGGTTTTTTTAAAAAAAGGCTTTAATTTTTTTTCCCACCTTAAAAAACTTGTGGGGACATTCCATTTACTAAGGATGATTAAACATTCTAAAAAGGGGCTGGGAATCCCAAGGGGAACCTTTTCCCTTAAAATTAAATTTTGGTTTTGGGGTTGGGGTTTTAAAATACAATATTTAAAGGGTTTTGATTAAACTTAATTTCTGATAAACCCGGAAGCTCCACGGATCAAAACAGCCCAAAACAGATCGGGTTTCTTACATTTTACTTCCAATTTTGGGCCTCACTTGCTGAGGATAAGAATCTTTTTGGGGATGGTAAAGTGTTTTTTATTTTTAATAGAATCATTTTTTTTTAAAAAAATCCCATAAAGCCCCCCTGACGGGGCGGGAGGGGGCAAAGGGTAGGGTGACTCAACATTTTATTGGGAAATTTTCCTGCCAAAAAATCGGGAGCAAATTTTCAATTTAAAACGGGTTTATTCTTTTTGCGTCCTAAAAATATTTATGCTTAAAACCCAAAAAACTTCTGCTTTTTTTTCCAATCCCCCTTCGGTTTTCCCTTAAAATCGTTGTTTCTCTGCTCTGATCTAATGTTTTCTTGCTAGATAATTTTCTCCTCCTGCTTGCTTCATCCTCCTTTGGGTTTCCCTGCCTGGGGATAAAAACCCTTCACTCTAAAAGTTTTTTCCCCTGCTCACAAATTTTTTTTTTGCTCTTTTCTAAATTTTTAAAGTCGTATCTTTCTCCTAGCAACCCAATATCATCCAATAGAATGACAGTTTTGCAACTGCTAGGTCACGGCTTATTGGGGGTGAGCTTTTTTCCCTTTCTACTAACTGGGGAAATATTGCTCTTGATTTTTTTGGGAGCAAATTTCCCCATACAAAAAGCTAAATCATAAGTTTTAGGGGAAGTGTTAAAGAAAAAAATTTGGATTATTCTTGTTTTCCTTTTAAAATTTAACCATTTTTTGCAGACCCCACACAATCTGATCACAAACTGTTTAGAAGTTTTTCCCTTTTTTCCGGGTGCTACAGGGTTTTTTTTGCAAAACAGCTGCCACAATTTTTTTTCCCCCAAGCTGGGCCCCCTGATGAAAAACGAACAACTTATAGCCAAATTACGCTGCCACCCTTCCCTGAAAAAAATAAACATTTGCACTATATTCTGATCTTTCATTTTTTTATATGAAAAACGAAAATAAAAACCATTAGTGAGAGTGCATGCATACATAAATACAGTCATATTCAATAAATTTGAATATTTTTTGAAAAGTTCCTTTATTTCATTAACTTCATTGACTAAGTGAAACGCATTATGTTGATTAATTACACACAGACTGATGTTTTCAAGTCTTTATTTCTGATGATTATAAGGATTTTCCACTTAAACCAAATAAATAAAAAAATATTCCATCAGACATAAACATATTCTGATTCTGATAACACCCGGGACACCATTCCCAGGTGTTTGCTTCAATTACAGTACAGCAATAAAATCATGCGTATAATTGCTGACTAGCTGTTTGAATATTTCCATTTGTATTTTAATTATTTATTTTTGCCCATGAGCTCCAGGTCTTTGAGGTTGTAAGGCCCCTTATCATCTTGCTAATCTTTCGCTTCCTCACAGTGGGTGCTCGTGCTGGGCAACACCAAAATGTTAGTTACTTCCGTTGTAAAGAAACATATTGGTTAACCAAAATCTGCCAGGGGTATGAATAATATTGGGCTTAACTGCATTTTCAAACTTTATTTTGGACAAAATATTATGAATGAATTAAAAACTAGTTCATGTTGCATTTGTGAACTTAGTTCAGCAAAATTAGTTGGGGAACTATGGACATAAATGAATTTCTTTTAACTGGGCTAAGCTAAACTTAGAACTAGTTCTTGCTAAGGGTGAACTGTGACACCAGTGTCATAGCAATATGCTAGGAAATGTAGTAATGTCATGGAGAACCAATAAGAAACCAATAAGTATCATCATTGCGTGGTGCATCAGACAATGCAGCCTCCTTGAAAAAGAAGGAAATTATTCATAGGAGGCAGGCTCCCTGGTTTAATTCAGAGCTGCGTACTTTAAAGCACAATGTTAGAAAATTGGAGCGAAAATGGCGCTCTACACACCTAGAGGATTCCTACTTAATCTGGAAAAATAGCCTACTGTTGTATAAAAAGACACTTCACCAAGCTAGAACAGCTTATTTCTCGTCCTTAATAGAAGAGAACAAGAATAATCCTAGGTTTCTTTTTTTTATACGGGTTGCAAAAAACTTACACAGAGTCATAGCTCTGTTGAGCCATCCATTCCTTAGCTCTCAGCAGTCATGATTTTATGGGATTCTTCCAAAAAAAAAATTGATTCTATTAAGAAGAAAATCTTTGACAATCTCCCAGAGATGATTACTTTATCCTCAACAAGTGAGACAACTTGGAAATAACTTTTAGAACCTGATCTGTGTTTGGACTGTTTTGATCCTGTGGAGCTTCCTGAGTTATCAGAAATATTAGCTTTATCTAAACCTTCAACTTGTATGCTAGACCCAATCCCAACCAAATTATTTAAGGAAGTGTTCCCTCTGATTACCAGCCCCATTTTAGATATGATTAATCTATCCTTAGTAAATGGATATGTACCAAAAGAGCATTTGTGTGAGCATTTACACAGCAATAACCTGTTTGAAGAGTTTCAGTCAGGTTTCAGAGCTCATCATAGCACTGAAACAGCTCTGCTGAAAGTCACTAATGATATTCTTATTGCCTCAGATAATGGACTTGGGGGTCTGTTACTGGTTCTGTTAGATCTCAGTGCCTGCATTTGATACAGTCGATCATAAATTCTCTTAGAAAGGCTGGAATATGCTGTAGGGATCAGGGGAACAGCACTAGGCTGGTTTAAAATCTTATTTGTCTGACAGATTCCAGTTTTGTTCATGTAAATGATAAATCATCTTTAAACTCCAGGGTTAATTGTGGAGTACCACAGGTTCAGTACTTGGGCCAATCTCTTTACTATATATATGCTTCCAATAGGTAAAATTATCAGGCAGCATAGAATAAATTTTTACTGTTACGCTGATGACACTCAGCTTTACTTATCCATAAATCCTGATGAGCGCAACCAGTTAAATAGACTACAAGGATGTCTTGAAGACATAAAAAGTTGGATGACTTTAATTTTCTGCTTCTAAATTCAGACAAGACAGAATTGTCGTCTTTGGACCGGAGTCTTTAAAAAAGAAACTGCTTAGTCAATCCCTAACCTGGATGGCATTAAATTGACCTCCGATAATAAAGTGAAAACCTTGGGGTTATTTTTGACCAGGACATGTCATTTAAATCCCATATTAAACAGGTTTCCGGATTTCCTTCTTTCATCTCCGGAACATTGCCAAAATTAGAAATATCCTGTCCAGGATTGATGCTGAAAAACTAGTCCATGCATTTGTTACTTCAAGGCTGGACTATTGTAATTCTTTACTATCAGGATGTCCACAAAAGGCAGTTAAAAGCCTTCAGCTGATTCAAAATGCTGCAGCAAGAGTTCTGATGAAAATTAAAAAGAGAGATCATATTTCCCCTACTTTAGCTTCCCTTCTTTGGCTCCCTGTTAAATCCAGAATAGAATTTAAAGTTCTCCTCCTCACATATAAAGCCCTTAATGATCTAGCTCCATCATACATCAGAGAGCTGATTGTTCCATATTTTCCTAACAGAGCACTTCGTTCTCAGACTGCAGGTTTACTGGTGGTTCCTAAAGTGTCTAGAAGTAGAATGGGAGGCAGATCCTTTAGTTATCAGGCTCCTCTCCTGTGGAACCAGCTCCCAGTTTTAATCCGTGAGGCGGACACCCTGTCTACTTTTAAGGCTAGGCTTAAAACTTTCCTTTTTGATAAAGCTTATAGTTAGAGTGGCTTAGGTTATCCTGAGCTATCTCTGTAGTTATGCTGCTATAGGCTTAGGCTGCTGGAGGACATAATGACCACTTTCACCCTCTTCGCTACTTTCTCACACTACTCTTCAATTTTGTATTATTTGCTGTTATTTCAGCTTTTAATTTTGTTCTCTCTCTTTTCTCTTCCTAGAAGCTACACCTGGCCTGACTCTGTGTCTACCTGTGACAACTTTCTGGAGAGGGGCATCGTCCGAGCTTCTGCTGGCAACAACTTAATGCTCACCCTCTACCGATAATCCACATGGCCCTGTCTTTCAGTGTTTAACCCTTTCTCTCTCCTAGACATAGCTACTGACAGAGCTTTTACTGTAACTAACTCTATGTGCTCTCTTCAGACTCTAACATTGAAAACTGGCTCTATCACGACTAAGACTGAGGACCCAGAATTTAGCCAGACACAAGAAAAAGTTAAGAATTTTATTTAGATCCAGGATCAATCGCACCGGTAACCACCAATACGCCGCCAGGAATTACTAGGGATAGAGAAGAGGATTAGAGGCTGGAGGCAAATCAGATAACACTGATAAATCAGCAAAGCCACTAACCTTCTCTGATCTTGTGTGAGAGTGTGGACAAGGAAATGGCTGCTCCGAGGGAGAACGGCTGATCCAGAGAGCCGTATAGAATGTCCGTGCGTGGCAGGCAGCTGCTTAATGTCGGATTGCCGACTGATCCAAAAGAGCCGAACTGAATCTCCGTGTGAGGCGGGCAGCTTGTTTGATGTCGGATTGCCGACAGATCCAGAGCTTGGACTTTCAGGTAGAAAGGCGAGACAGGCAGGTTCAGACAGAACGATCTGAGGGCTAGGCAAAGGCATAAATCCGAGGGCAGAAACAGAGTCGAGAATCCAGGGCTAGAGGCGTCCGTAATGGGTCAGGCAAGAGGGAAAAATCCGAGAAACAAGGCTTGGTCATGAAACGAGGTCAGGCAGGTAATAACGCTGGATATCTACTCGCTGTGAGGCTTTCAAAAATCTGGCACCGTCTGCCTGTCAGAAGCTGTATTTAACTGCAGTTCAACAGGTGTGAGGCATGAAGGTGATTACGCTGCAGCAGCGCAGCCGGCCAGTGAAGCAGGTGCGTTGATTGCATGCAGAGGAACAGGGCAGAGTGGAACCAAGCAGGCAGACGGGCCAGAATCATAACAGTACCCCCCCCTTTAAAGTCCGGCTCCAGACGGACCTCGAGGCTGATCAGGATGGAGGCGGTGAAAATCCCGGATGAGGGTCTTGTCCAGGATGAACCGTCCGGGAATCCAGGACCGCTCTTCGGGACCGTAGCCCTCCCAATCCACCAGGTAGTGAAACCCACGACCCCGTCGCCTAGACCGGAGAATGCGACGGACAGTGTAGACAGGTCCCCCAGCCAGGAACCGGGCGGGAGGAGGGGGCCCGGAGGCGGGCCCGAGACGGGACTTCACATAGGGTTTGATGCGAGACACATGAAAAGTAGGGTGAACCCTCATGGACCGAGGTAACTGGAGGCGAACAGCTACTGGGTTTATAACCTTGGATATGGGAAAAGGACCAACAAAGCGAGGTGCCAACTTGCGGGATTCCACCCGTAGGGGAAGGTCCTTGGAAGACAGCCATACCTTCTGGCCCACTTGGTAGTCTGGTGCGGGTGTCCGCCGGCGATTGGCCGTCCGGGACTGCACCTCCGACATCCTGATCAAGGATTCTCTAGCCCTCCTCCAGACCCGCTGACATCTCAAGGCCGCAGCATGAGCCGAGGGTACTTCAGCCTCCTTTTCCTGGACGGTGAACAACGGTGGCTGAAACCCAAACACAACATGGAAAGGGGAAAGACCAGTAGCACTAGACGGAAGGGTGTTTAGAGCATGTTCTACCCAAGGTAAATTGTGAGACCAAGTAGTGGGGTCAGACTCACAGAGAATGCGGAGCTTGGTCTCCACTTCTTGGTTAGTCCTTTCGGTCTGGCCATCGGACTGCGGATGAAATCCAGACGACAGACTAATGGAAATCCCCAGCATGGAGCAGAACTCCTTCCAGAAGTGAGAGACAAACTGTGGTCCTCTGTCGGACACTATGTCAGTGGGCAACCCATGGAGACGGAACACCTCTCGTGCCAAGACCTCCCCCAACTCTTTAGCCGAAGGCATCTTCTCCAGGGGGACCAGATGGACCATCTTGGAGAACCTGTCGACAATGGTTAGCAGGACCGTGAAACCATTAGAGGTAGGCAAACCTGTCACAAAATCCATGGCGATGTGGGACCAAGGACGGGATGGAATGGGCAAAGGCAGCAACAACCCAGCGGGCGGGCGGCGTGAAGACTTAGCCTGACAGCATTGGGAACAGGCGGTGACATAATCCATAACGTCCTTGGTCAAGGAGGACCACCAGAAGAGGGACCGAACCAGTCTCAGTGTCCTGCTGACTCCGGGGTGACAAACCAGACGAAAGTTGTGGCAGAACTCCAGTACCTTGGGCACGAGATGTTCCGGGACAAAGCACCGGCCGGGAGGACATGAAGCCGGAGTAGGAAGATCCTTGGCAGCATTCCTGACTTCTTCTTGACTGTGATATCATTAAGACCCCTGTAATCAATACATGGTCTTAGGGACCCATCTTTCTTCCCCACAAAAAAAAAACCCGGCCCCAGCAGGAGAGGACGAGTGCCTGATAATCCCCGCTTTAAGGGAATCCTCCACATATTTTCTCATAGCTTGCTGTTCGGGCCCAGACAGTGAATAGAGACGTCCCCTAGGGGGAGATGTACCAGGAAGGAGGTCAATAGCGCAGTCATAGGGCCTGTGAGGTGGGAGAGTGGTAGCCCGAGACTTGTTAAAAACCTCTCTCAGGGAGTGATATTGGGGAGGAACCTTGGACAAGTCTGGGTAAGTCTCCTCGATGGCATTCTCCGGAACAACATGAGTACTGGCTGAAGATAAACAAGTAGCGGAACAAGTCCTAGCCCAGCCCAAAATTTCGTTGGCCTGCCAATCTATATGGGGGTTGTGTTTCGTGAGCCATGAGGCTCCCAAAACAATGGGCGAATTGGGAGAGTTAATGACCATGAACGAAATCTCCTCCTGATGATTGCCACCTAGAGTCAGACTGACCTTCTCCGTCCGTAAAAAAGAATTGTTCATGCTGTGTCCATCCAGGGCCAGAACCTTATGAGTGTCAGACATCGGAAAAGTCTTATGCCGTGGCCTTTGGCGAATGTTTCGTCCATAAACTCTGTGTCGGCCCAGAATCAATAAACACAGAAACCTGATGAGTAGCAGAGGAGACAGCAATATTAGCAGGGAAAGTACATGAGGAGACAGACAGGTTACGGCTCAATAGAGTTCTCCTCACCTCTATTGAGCCTGTACTTTTACTGGACACTTAGAGGCAATGTGGCCCTGACCCCCACAGTAGAAACATAAATTAAATTGTCTTCGACGGGAACGCTCCTCCAGAGTAATCTTAGTCCTCCCAGTTGCATGGGTTCAGAATCAGATGTGTGTGATTTCGGGGAGGAATGACTCATGGCCTCGGGACGGTGAACAGAGTCGCGGGTTAGGGAGGTCCGAACCTCTCTGCGGCGTCTCTCCCTTCCTCTCTCACGGAGCCGAAGATCAATACGAGCGGCAAGGTCCTCCAGATCTGAAAGAGATGTGGGATAATCCTGGTTGCCAACTCGTCCTTAATGTTTTCGTTTAACCCTGCATGAAGGCATCCATTAGAGCCTGCTCATTCCAGCAACTGTCGGCTGCCAAAAGATGAAAGTCGATGATGAATGAAGTAACAGACCTCTCTCCCTGCCTTAAAGACAGCAAACCCCTGGCAGCCTCATGGCTGGGGAGAATGGGATCAAACACCCTGATAAGTTCCTTGGCGAAGGCAGCGTAGGAAACACAGGCAACTGAGTTATTCTGCCATTCAGCAGTGCCCCATTGTTTTGTTTTTCCGGATAACAAAGAGATCACATAGGCCACCCTGGAATGCTCTGTAGGAAAAGAGGAGGGTTGCAGTTCAAAATGTATCTCACATTGTGTCAGGAAGGCACGACACTGATCAGAGTCACCTTTAAATAGTTCGGGAGGAGTTAATCTAGGCTCCTTTACTAAAGCAGGCGGTGCAGGCAGACTAGTGGAAACTGGAGGTGAGGAAACTTGGCTAACACCTGGAGACATGGTACGTAGCATGGAAATAATCTCACTCATGCCGGAATCAAGACGGGAAATGGAATTCTCAACACTAGCGCGCCATTGTTGTGCTGGCAATGGGTCCATTTGATGGCCAGATTTTTTTATCACGACTAAGACTGAGGACCCAGAATTTAGCCAGACACAAGAAAAAGTTAAGAATTTTATTTAGATCCAGGATCAATCGCACCGGTAACCACCAATACGCCGCCAGGAATTACTAGGGATAGAGAAGAGGATTAGAGGCTGGAGGCAAATCAGATAACACTGATAAATCAGCAAAGCCACTAACCTTCTCTGATCTTGTGTGAGAGTGTGGACAAGGAAATGGCTGCTCCGAGGGAGAACGGCTGATCCAGAGAGCCGTATAGAATGTCCGTCAACGCCAGTGACTGTCCACTGTCTCTACATGCTCATCCGGGAGGAGTGAATGCTGCAAGTCACTGACTGGATGCAATCTGCTGGGTTTCCTTAGATAGACAAACTTTTATCCAATTTGAATAAATAACAGAATCTGACTGCACTGTTCAATGATTCGGATTAATTGTAATGCATGTACCTGACTTTTGTGAAGTGCCTTGAGACGACATGTGTTGTGAATAGGCGCTATATAAATAAACTGAATTGAAATTGAATTGAATAAGAAACCAATAAAACCTTAAGTTTTACATGAATTGAATTCACTACAGTTATTTGCTCTGATATTTATGACATTTTTACACCATAATTTACACGAATTGAAGAACAAAAAAATGTAACAAAAGCAACAGAACAACAGCACATTTTTTAATGTTTTCACCTCCAGTACTGGACTGAATTACACCTTTCATTTTTGTGCTTTACCTCCTAAATACTGTATCTGTGATCTCAATTTCCTGGCATCAAAGTCAAAGATCCATTACCCTGTTAATATATGATGGACAATGTTTACCATACCCATGATAAACTATTTTCTCACAAACGATTTTGTCACGGCCTTCTGGTGGCTGTCATGCGGGATTCCGCCTGCAGACTAAAACAACCATAATTCACTGGGTGTATTTACCTCCTTTGAGAAGAGAAGCTTGACAGATGATAAATGGCCATTGCTGACAATCATCAACACACACCGCCTTGTGTTTGCCTTGAGTATAAGTGGTGCCAGGACATTGAAATAAGACTTTGACATATCACACATGTGAAGAAAGATGTATAGAGAGAGTGAAGGAAATGGAGAACAAAGAAAAGAAGAGGTAATAATTTGAGTAGTGGCAAACCTATAAGTAACTGGTTGGAGTCTTTGATATGTATATCAAGCATGTTTGTTTTTATGTCTGTATGCGAGCTAACTGTGGAACATTTTCACACTGTGAGTGGATTGATGCTGTACATGGAAGCGCAGCAGGGGAGACATACAACTGATGATTTATTTTTTTCTCCTCATTGCTTCTGTGCAACATAGTCTCACAACATATGATTGCAAGACTTAAATGATAGTGGAGCAAGGATGATAAATGTTTTTGTCCTTGCAGCATATAAACCAATTTTTACAAAAGCTAATGGTATGTAAAAACATTACCTGCACTCCAAAGCCAGGCCAATATTTATGTTTTTGCCCATCTACACTCTGCTAACATTGTAGATCCAATATCTGTTGCAAGACCATTTGATAATGGTGATATGGACTTGTTATGTTAAGAGAAGCTCTGAAGTGTCAGTATTACAATGTTTCCACCTCAGTAGCCACTTGCTGCTCATTATCTTTTCAACAAGCGCTAAGCGCCACGAACCTATACCATACAGACTACTGGCATTAAAAATGAATAAAATGAAGGGTTGTCAATGTAACTTACCCTGATCTGATGTAGCTTGCTCAAAATATGAAATACAATCAAGCATTTCTAATTCAATATAGGTGTAGATTAAGAGTTCCAAATATTTTTTAATATAGATCTAATATTTATAATTCTAGAAAAAACATTTTGCTTTATGTTTATGTATTATTTATGTGACATTTAGTGTCATTAAAAACTAGCAATTTGACTGGCATCGGCAATTATTTAGTGTAACAACACTTACATTAAAAGGTAAACAATGCTGACTTGCTACAGAAGGATATGTTAGATACACTTTTGAATGCAAATCCGATTTTATTAGTTCATAATACTATTTTTGTGTCTTCCAGAGGATGTATATACAGTACTTTGAAGAAAAATTTGTCCCCCAGAGGTCTTCTGCTTTTGCTTTTTTTGTCACACGTAAATATTTCAGATCATCAAACTGATTTTAATATCAGACTAAGATAACCACAATAAATATAAAATTTTGTATTCCACTAATGATTTAATTTATTATGAGATAAAAGTGATCCAAACCAACCTGAGCCTATATGAAAAATTAATTGTATCTCTTCTCATCATAAATTATCCAGATTTTTCAGAAAGTTGCCAGACCCTTTACAATCACAAAATTCCCTAAACAGAATCTGTTTGAAAATATATAGTAAGCTAAAAAGAATTTAAATGGAACAGTGGTATATCTTTCCAGAATTGGCTGACCTTTCAAAAGCCTATGAGCAATTTTTTGCAGGACGTCACATAACACATGACAATATCTAATGCACCTTAGGCCTTACTACTCTCAGTTCATTTTATTGTTCATGATTCAGCAATAAGAAAGAGACTGGTCAAAAAAGGAATCCATGGGAGAGTTTTAAGGCCAAAACCATTGCTGACCAAAATAAACACAGAGGGGCATTTCACATTTGTCAAAAACATCTTGAGAATCACCCATACTGGAAAAATATTCTACAGACTGGTGAGACAAAAGTTGCACTTTATGGAAGGTGTAGCCAATATGTCTTGCAAAAAACTAACATGCCATGTAAAAAAATAATTATCATACCAACAGTCAAATATGGTGGTGGTATTGTGAAGGTTTAGGGGCTGCTTTGCTGCTCCAGGACCTGGATGACTTCCTGTAATTGATGCAACAATGATTTCTGCTGTCTACCAGAAAATGCAGAAGAGAATATTCAGATGCTTTGGAAAAATCTGTTTAAAGATTTGACAACAAAAGTTTTCTCATTATGACTTTCGTGGAAATTAAAACAAAAGAAATAAAAGTTCTTGTAAATCACTTTTTAAGTTCTTTTTTGAAAAGCGCTGTATAAATATGGTTTGTCATTTATATTAATATTATCATTCTTATTATTATATAGATCCTTTCTTAATAATTATATACACTGGTTTAAAAAAAGGTATGGAATTAATAATTAAAGTGTAAAACATGTAATTGGTATACCAGCCTTTGCCAAAACAATACACTTTAATTAGACTTAAAGGAGTATTGAAAAGCATACAGGAGTAAATTGCAAGATTAGAATAATATGAACTAAAAGAATCTTAGAGACAAACAAGAAAGACTACGGTTTTTCATTTCATTTCTGGATGTTTTGAGGCTGACTGATCCTTCATTATTGATGGTAAGACAGACAAAATGTCAAATTTTCTCATTTAGGATCTACAGGCTTTTTTTTATTTTATTTTTTGTAACATTGATTTTGTTTTCATAAAATGGTCAACAGAATTGTGGTCACATAATTAAACATCACATAAATGAATACTAATACTGAACAACATTACGCCTAAAACTAATCCCTGTGGCACGCCAGAGCAGTAGCTGTAGCATAAAATCCAATTAACAAACTGCTAAAACAAAAATTGGGGAATGGGGAATTATTTTTTTAAATTTAACATTTTTGTAAATTTATTCAGGGCTTTAACCAGTGATGTTTCGTTCAAGGTATTTAGTGAAACAATAAAAAAAAATGTGTAACTGTTTTACAGAACACTTGTTAATTTCACAACAGAAAATGCAAAAGAAAAAAAATAGATTGGCATTATAATTTTCATGCCTCACGTCTGTTTTCAGTGGATCTTTTTACAATGCAAAAATGTTTTATGCAATGCTAGGTAAAGTAGTAGAGAGATTTGTTTGTACTGCAATACCTGCACCACATAAAACATATCAAATTATGACGTCTTTTATCCTAGATAAGTACACTTCTGAACAATAATTAGCAGCAAGTCTTTGATCTATGATCAATTTCGTAAGTTCTGAATAAAATGCAGAGCAACTCTCTTGAAGGATTTAGGTGTTTTCTGCTTCCCCAGATTTAGCTTTCTCACAACAGCTGCTGCCCCTTTCGGTTTTGTATCCATAGAAATATTTTCGTAGACAGAGACAATCAAGGCAACCTTGTTCAGACATGATTTTCTGCATTTTCACCAGATCTGTGTGAAAATTCGAAAAATAAATTTAGACTCTATGCTTTGCGAATTCACAGTGCGTCACACACATGCTGTTTTGCCATAGATCTCTATCTTCAGACTATAACATGTTCTATACAGATCAGGATCTATTTTCAGGGTGTTGTACAAATTTTGTGACATGGTATATTTTAGGCAAAACCATGGTCTTTGTGTAATCTTAACAGAAATGTAGGTGTCCAAAGTTAACTAAAGTGCATGAGAAAATAAAATTGGAAAAACAATGTTGTCACACAGAGACCTGAATCACCACCTCTAAGCAGGGAATACATATAAAAACCACATTATCTCCAGAGGTGTTGACATTGATTATCCGAAGCAAATGTCTCAAAAATGATTTTTCCAACAGTCTTTTTACGTTCTTGTTCATGATGCAGAGCTGGAGCTCCCAGCTTCCAGCTTAGTCAAAACTGGCAGAACTTAACATTCTTGGTATGGGAATGGGTTGACATTAGAACTAATGAAATGCCTTTGTACCTGCCTTCTTCCAATGTGTGCTGCATATTATCTATTTGTCAAAGAATTATAAGATTAGTCATGTTAGGCCTCGATTCCTTTGTGGGGTTATTTGAGAATTAGAGTCTGTGAAGGGCATTTTTGCCAGCTAGCAGTGAAAAGATCTGTCGTGTTTGCATGTTTTTCTCTCACATACATTTTACTTGCTGGTTGGGCACACATTTGGGAGTCCACAGGTGCTCCTAGATCTAAAATCTGCCAGCAGTAGTTACAAGAAAACAGAAAAATGACACTAGACATTTGATTCATGCAAAACAATGTTTCCATTTATTTAAGAATAATAATTACTGACATAACAACGTGTTAAAATAGGAAATCATGGCTTAGAAGACATGAAGATAAAAAAGGGATATACCTAATACCAGGAAATAGTATTCCGTATTAAAAGTGAATTAAAATTAAAAAGCAAAGACTAGAAAAGATGGTGAAATGGTACTGAGATTCAAGGTCAGGGAGAACTAGGATGTGGACAGGCAGAGACTGAGCCAAGAGGCAGATATAACATAAAACAGACCCAGTACCTAAACACTACATTCCTAGCTGAAATTACCTTATAACATCTTTATTACCAGTTTTATAAATGGTTGCTTAAAAGTCCAGACTAAACTTAAAACATATAAAATATGCTATAGACATATCAGACATTGCCAAAAGCTTTAACTAAAACAATAAAGCAATATCAGAATACAACAAGAAAATACACAATTTTTTAGTTGTAAGTGTAAACAAATTAAGCAAAATAAATGTTAATTAACTGCTTTGCTTGACTATGATGTAAATGGTAATTGACTGCTTTTTCTCAGAAGATAATTAGATGTAACAGAAACTGTAATCAAGGGTATCCTTATTAGTAACTGTATGTTAATGACATATTATGTTCAGTAAACATAATGAATAACAGTAATTATTAATTTGTAATTAAATTATGTAACACCATGACATCTAGTTACTCCCCAACCCCACTGGTAATGTTGTGACATTATATATTTATAGCCATTAAATCTATTAAACAAAGTCATTAAAACATTCGGACCTAAAGAGAAAAAGACATTCACCTAGAAGCTGGTCTCTTTCACCAAATAAAACTCAATCTTTCCCATCAGACAGTGTCTGTACATTGAAAAGAACATCTGGAGACACTTTGCAGAAAACTTAGCTGCACATCTTAAAGCCAAATAGTTTGGAAAAGGCTCTGTGGATTTAGATCACTGTACAGATACAGAAGACTTGATTTGTTCAATTTCACCCCTATGAAAATCCAAAGAACAGACCGTTTTCAGAGTTTCAGTGTTGTGTATTACAGCTATTGCAAGGCTCACATATCCTGCTTCGGGACTCTAAGCATCCTGTGCACATGGTGAAACGGATGATTCCCAGAGATATCCGAGGATATTGGATATACTCAGCAGATGAAACTACTTGTGACCAATGTGTCAATTTTTTTCCACAAGTGTGGTCATGAGGGCCAAGGGAGGCAGGTTCTGACATATCTCAGCCTAAGTAGCCACGTGTTTTGCTGACCAGCAAAAGCTCCGTCTCTTGATACGGAGAGATTACTCCGTGGCAATTTAGTAACATCCTGCCCTGCTGAGAGGGTCAGTGTGGGAGCAGGTAAATATATGAATTGAATGAAAGCTTGGCACTGCTCCATATCATCAGACTTGCACCTAAATTCCACCACATTATTTAAGATAGTATGCTAATAAAGATTAGGATAGATGAGATACAATATAAAAATGAGCAACTAATGGACTGAAAATATACACTCTACTCCATCTCAGCTCTGTGTCGTTTATCAAAATTACATAGAGTCAGACAAGATAAGGAAAGTGTTCAAGACTTTATTAGCTATTAGGGAAAAATAATAAAAAAATACAGACAAAAATAGCTGCCTCCAGGTATGTCACCCAAACGATAACATTTCCAGATCGATCAGTTCTGGCAGCAGTTCAGCACTCAGAGTGCATATCTACTGTTCACAAGGCATTTCTTCTCAGACTGATAGATATAGGAGCAGACAGGCAGATGCAGTCATTCTTGGCTCCTCTGTGTCATTCTCTGTACCTCGAAAAAAAAAAAAAAAAAAGTTAATTGCTCATATAAATGGTACAAACTGCATGAAGTAGATGCAGGTCTCCTTGAATGTGTGGGTATATTTTTTAGTGATAGCTTCATTATTTTTTATTTTATTTTATCTGTGGTTAAAAACTAAAAAGTAAGATTGACATAGTTGTCAAAGTCCAACATTATACCAAAGCCCATTTTTAATGAATCACTCACTTACCTCAAACCTAGACAGATCATTACTGTTTTCAATGACTTTTTGAGCATGCTGCTATTTAGCATAGTCACATAAACATCTTTTATTTAAATGACAAGGAGAACACGGGAGGAAGCCATATTCCCCTTGCTGCCAGCAGGCAGGCATGCCACAGACAGATCGTGTCTTGCTGACTAAATTGTATTTTTTCAAAAAATTGGCAAGCTCTGGTTCACTAGAGGCACACTATGCTGTTGTCAATAATGACGACTGCCTGTGGCTTATTTATTTTCTTATCTATTTAATCAGTCTGTGTTGACAGTGACATCTGTGCTCAGCAATATCCAAATGCTACAAGTTAAGATCTATGTTCATATTTGTTTTGTTTCAGGTCATATGGCAGCAATGAAGAGTTGTGTTTGAAAACACAATTGACCATCTAAATTTTGAGTATTGTGACAAGTGATCTTCACAACGGTATGTATGTAAGGACCAAGCTTGACCCAAGCTTGACCCACCACACCACAAAATGCAAGATGAGAACTAGATACTGACAAGCTTGTTTAACCCTTAGGTACATGTTAGGAAGTGCAATTCCCTTTAAACAACTTGACATGAATTTCAAGTTGTTGTTTTTTTCAAAGAGACACCTTATTATTCCGTTATATTAAACATCTGTGTCACTGATGTTACAGGTTGCCTTAAGGACTGACATTAGATGGAAAGAAATGTAGTAAGCAACTGAGACTGACACAAAGGAACAAGTATCAGCGTTATGTTTTGTCTCTAAAACTGTTGGATAAGGAACTTTTGGTCGATTCTGGTGTAAATATTGAGGCATTTTCATTAGTCTAATAGACTGTGCTTGACCTGAGGAAGACAACTAAGATGAAGAAGAATATGATGAAGAGCAGCCAAAAGATTTCCAGTGGAAATGGACTTGACATATTATATATATTGAGTCAGAATCTGACTCTGCCACATAAGGTTACTAACATTGAAGTAAAAGAAGACGATGATAATGATCAACTTCAGAAATTAAACTGCAAAAATCAGTTTGTATTTATGCTTTTCATCTGATTGGCTTTCATGAATGTTCAGCACTCATAAACAAACTTTTCTTCCAGCATGATCTCAACATGGAACTTTTGCTCATTCACACGTAGTTAATAACCTACATTGGACCAATTTCAGTCAGTTATCTTCTACACCGCTTCTTCCATAGTGGGTCATGGGGAAGCTGGTGCCTATCTCCAGCAGGATATGGGCGGGAGGCAGGGTACAACGTGGACAGGTCGCCAGTCCATCGCAGGGCAACACAGAGGACAAATAACCTTGCACACACTCATTCACACACCTAAGGGCAATTTAGAGAGACCCTGTAGGCGGTCAGACGTCTCGAAGTTCCTCAGGTCCTTGGTCCCCAGAAGCCATCATACACTTTATCTAACTCTGACTCTTAAAGGAACAACCTCAAACAGTTTCTAACTTTTAGCTCCTTTAATCTAAATTAGGCAGAGGAATGATTGCAGAGATCAGCGCTGAGGGTCCCGTCTCGGACCGTTGCCATCTGTGTAAGGATGATGAAGAGCCCCGAAAGAAGGTCACATGTAATTTTATATCTGGCACTCCAATCCAATGGATGTGCCCTGCCTCAATGATTATCAGTAGACTATGTGTCACCATTGTGGTGTCTATCTGGTAGGTTGTGTAGTAGTGGGTCCATCCTTAATCTAACTGTGCCGTGGCTTTCTAATCAAACTAGTTATACCGGCTACTCCACTATCAAACCCAGTGCCCCCGCCTCAGGTCATTCATGACAACCCTTGGGCCATTTGTCCTTGTAATGTGTGTCTATGAGCATTATTATCCTATTCTAACAAAAGGGAGACATTAGAACTTATGTTTTATAAGACTGTGGTATAAATGGGAAAACCAGCTATGAATAATATTAATAAAGGTTATTCCTAACACCAATTAACCTAACAGTCATGTTTTTGAAATTTGGGAGGAAGCCGGAGTACCCGGTGAGAACCCACGCATGCAAACTCCATGCAGAAAGACCCAGGGCCGGGATTCGAACCCAGCAAGGCGACAGTGCTACCAACTGCACTGCACCACCGTGCAGCCCTGGACCAATGTGTAGACTTTAAAAAGTATTTATTTCTCACTGTTAGCCAATTTTGAGCCACTTAGATGGCTTGTGATTATATGTTATCATTGGAAAATAGTTAAAACCACCAAAGAGAGATGGGCATAAGAAAAATATAGTATGGGTTCGCATTTTTTGCGTTTGATAGCTGTTGATTGTGGTTACTTCTACAAAAATGTGAAAAAAACTCAGGTGTTTCTGTGTAAATATTTTGTATTATACATTTAGGCAGGTGTGTCCCCACAGGTCGTATCCTCCTTTCTTCAGTCCTCAGTCTACCTTCTGGACTCCAGTTCTCTGCCTTCTTGCTTCCTAGAGTTCTCTGGCGAACTCACCCCTGGATCTCCTCCAAGGATCTCCTCACTGCTCCTCTGGTTACTCTACCTTGGAACTGCTTGTCTAGACCTCCATGCACACCAACGACAGTACTCACCTGCCTGTCCAGCTGTAATGCTCCACTGCTCCACCGTTGACTCCGTCTTCCTCCTGGAACAAGGAAACAAACATAATCAAACAAACTGCTGCACACTCAATAATACCATCCCCTGAGGATATACTCACCTCACTCTCCCTGGATTCCTATCAACTTCGATCACAGTAAGACTCAGTTGCATCTCAATCCCGATTGTAGATTCTCCTATTTTACTTTAAATTAATAATTATTTATTGGGCCAAGGGCGGATTGAATGGACCTGTTGTAGCTCTGTTTGCCTGGTGATCTGTCTTGGCTGCAATGGCAAATAATTATGAATGGTCTGTAACTGAAAAAATCTGTTAATCCAAGTCCACCCTGGTCCTCTTCATGAACTACTCATCTTTCGAAAACATATATGGTTCAGGGCTTTTGCTGCAGCTGTCCAAAATACATCTAACCTCCACATAAGAACATTTAGGGAACTAGAACATATGGATAAAAACAGTTAATTACTTGGATGGCATTATGAATAACCCATTCTGTTACATCTTTTTGCCATCTGCAAGAGACATACATAGTTGGTTTAATATAAGGGAGTATCCAACTAAATCATGTTTACAATAAAATGGCAAAACAAACTGAAAAAGCTGGTATGTTTAAACAGATTTATTTTTTGTCAACATTTAGATTTCCCCCTTACCTTTACTCAGTAATGGACTATTAAAAAACAAAAGAATAGCTATATTGAGCCTTGAAGTGAAACTTATTTGATTGTAAAAAACTGTCCAGGGATATTATTTCCTCTAAAACACTGACAGATGAAAAGCTGTTCACTCTAGGTTTATAGTTGACGAATGACTGAAAGTTCAACGAAAAAGACTGTGGCCTTTTGCCCTCTAGTCTCTAACAGAACAGATAGCTGGTGGTTCTGGACAGCTCTATGATTGACTGCATCTCCACTGGGGAGCACATTTTTCCACTTTTCTGCCCGGCTCAACTGCCGGGTATGCTGAGAGGCGTTCGCCTGTCTGGAGAGGGACGCCGGACTGGTGGGCAAATCTATGTGTGTGCGTTGTTTTGTGTAGTGTACGCATTTCGTCCGTGTCTACCTCGCTCGCCTGCTGAAACATATCCGTCCAAATTTGACAGCACGGGGGCAGACAGCCATGCTGCAGCATTCTGATCATTTAAATGCTCAGAGGCCTGCTTGAATAGGATAGGTGTAAAAAAGGGGGAAAAGAGACAAAGATAGAAAGCAGCCTTTCACATGCCCACGTATCACATGAGGGACTGCCTGCCACTTTCCTCTGAAAAATAATGCTCACTTGTCAGTCTTCCAAAAGCCAGTCAGATAGCTGCCAGTGCCATGGAGACCTATTGAGGTGTATGCATTGTTTCATCTGGGGCACGCCTCGGAGGAGACTCAGAGCTGTTGTATCTATGAATTGCCTCCAAAATATAGGGTAGAAAAGAAGAAGAGCATTTCATATAACCTTTGAGATGTTGTGCGTCTATTTAGAAAACTAAATGTTTGAATTTTTGTTCTCTTCCACTCTCGAAACTCTCGACAAATGCTAAAAGGCTGAATGTAAAAGGCATTTATGCCCTGCAGATATGACTGTACTTTGTTTGAAGCACTATTTGAGCCAGTATTCAACAGCACAATTATCCCTGAACCTCTTTTAAAAAAAATTAAGATTTATCACTGCCCTAATTACTTAAATTACTGTCCAATGATGAATCGACCGGCATTCGGTTATGTACACAAAGGCACTGCACTCCTGAAAAGCAATTCTCTGTAGTCTATAGAACAAACTGTAAAGGTGTCAAGTGATTTATCTATGCAGAAATGCATATAAAGAAAAAACATACCCAGCAGCTTGGGTCTGCATATTTGTCCGCACAAATATTTTTACGCCACCTTGTAATACACCACATTATTACAGTTTTCAAAAGCACAACACTGACCAAAGGAACGTCCTCACTTCAATAATTGTGAGAAATATAACTTTGCCATCTGAAAGACGTGTTTTAAGTTAAGCTACCAACTAATGACAAGGCTCTCACAAGTCCGAAGCAGCTAACCATGCCCGCAGCCCTCAGGCAACTGTGTTGAAAGCAATTCTGTCCAAAGCATCCCAGGGGCCAGCTTAAATGAGGAGCTTTATATCAGGGTATCTCACAGAGAGACTGAAAGTTCTGCAAATTATTCACAGGGATTATAAATCACAGTGGTGTCAGGGTTTCCACTGATGGAAAAGGATGCATCCTCATTCCTTAATACAAATGACATGAAAAACAACAGCTGCAGCAATAAAAAAAAAAAAAAAAAAAAAAATTGAGACTCATCATTAAACATGTCGGCACTACCTCAATGTCATCTCAGTCCCTATTTTCTATTTCCTGTTCAGCCTAACCGATTTATTTATCATTTACTTTCTATTTTTATTTTAACAGATTTTACTTAAAATGTGCTTGAAGAAGGTTTTAGTTTAAGTGCACATTTATGCATAGAGGTTTTGCAGTGTTTAATTTTTGTACATTTATTCCTATTCTAAATACGTTTCATTTTAAAAAGTTTAAAATGATTTATTAATATTTATTCATTTACATCATGTAAAAATCTGGCATTTAGACTGAGGTGTGTATTTTAATAGCGACTTTCACTGAAAGACAATAAACGTGACGTTGGGCAGTGTACAGACAAGGCTTATTGCTCTACCAAAACATAAAACCAAAAGGTAAATTGTGTTTCATGATTCTTGCCAGGGTCTAAGGGTATTGTTTATTTTTAACCTTCGGGTCTTAGCTTTAAATTTTTCAATGATTTCAAAATGACTATTTATCTTGTTTGTAAGACAGGAATGTATGTTCAATTCACCTTTAGCATTCAGTCTTCTTCGGTTTATTAATTATAGGGACTCTGTTGAATCTGAAATAGTTCCGATGTACTAGTACGATTTTGCTGACATCTGCTCATTTACATCCTTGAGCTAAAGCCACGGTTTGTAGAGAGGTTACAAAGGAACAAATGGATCAGTCAGGAGAAAAATACAAAAAAAGTATATACCATGGCACAGTGAAGGCAGTCACCAATAATTGGAGAAAATAAGGAATAGCACATACATTACAAAAGCTGTATATTTCACCAGCTGAAAATAAATTCCTGAGTGTAGCGTTTTAAAAACATCCTGGTCTTCTTTGTGGTGTAGACAGGAAAAACAGAATCTTCCTATAAGGGGAAGCCCTGACACATGCGATGTATGACTGCAGTCAGTAGAAATTACTGCTCACATGCACTGCATAACAGATGCTGACCAGTTTAAAACCCACGAAAGAAGAAGATATAAACAAGAACAATGACGGATCGCAGAGTACAGTTTGTGCTGCTGACTTTTTTATTATAACAATGGTTCACCAACAAAGTACTCAGTTTCTATTCTCATTTGAAAGCAGGGAGTGTTTGTACACATGCGCATGCTGTTGGGTTTCAGAAAGCACACCACCTACCAGTGGTATAGCAGGGAAATTACAACATTATAAACGTTCCTACTAGTGTGTTGTGCATGGAAATCGGAATTAAAACATTATCATGTAGATTTGTCAACAGACATGGAAAAACAATCCCATTTTCAATAGATTGTTCATCGTGTGCAAATCGCTTAAGTCTTTATTATTCAGGTATTTTAACACGTATGTTGAGATCTGTCATGTTGCAGTAAAAAGAGAAGCGTAAATAAGGGTAAACCATGATCCTCTACAGGAAACGTATTATACCAAAGTGACTTTTTTACAGTGGCTTATAATAGATTAATTTAGAGTAACATCCTTAAGCTGATCTTCGTTTGAAAGACAAGTGATCCCCCTCCACCTTTGCATCACATATTTTGCTGTACTTTTTCATTACAGCAGCAGCTGTAGTAGTTAACTATGCTAAGGCTGTGTAAAGAAAATGCAAGAAGTCAGCTTAATGTAGGTGAAACAAACTGACATTCAACCCCTACCCCCTCTCAGTTTCCTTTGTGGGTTTGAAGTGATCTGATCCTCTACGCATCTGTGATTGGTCTAAGCATGCCCACTTCTACACACTTGTAGCTACACACAGCAGTGTTATACCTTGGAAGACTGTATATTTTTTGTGTATAACAAAAAATCATGGCAGTCTAGTTGTCCCAATCAACAGTGTGACAAAGAGAAAAAAAAAATAAAAATATATATATATATATATATATTATTTATTTATATATATATATATATATATATATAAATAAAAATATAATATATAATATATATAAATATATATTCTAGCAGCAAATAAACTCAAAGCCACAAAGCTTCAACAGAAAATCCCACAGACTTTATCAACTGAACTTAAGGGACAATTTTTATTTTCAGGTATTTTATTTTTCTCACCGTGAGATTAGCCTTGGTGTAATGGACGTAGTAGCTCCTCACAGGTTTATAATTTTAACCTTGAATGTCTTTACTAAATGAATAAAAAGAAATCAAGTGTGACTCCATCATGCTCACCCTAATCCCACCTTCTTTTATTTCTTTCCTTAACACGTTTTACTTTTCTTCTGTGTATTAAGAACATTTTAACAATACTTGTACTCGTACTCGTACT
This sequence comes from Crenichthys baileyi, assembly GCA_036173005.1. Taxonomy (NCBI): domain Eukaryota; kingdom Metazoa; phylum Chordata; class Actinopteri; order Cyprinodontiformes; family Goodeidae; genus Crenichthys; species Crenichthys baileyi. Next base: position 8,854 of record JAHHUM010000535.1, on the reverse strand, counting down.
CGTACTCGTGGTCTTCCACTTATCCGGGACCGGGTCGCAGGGGCAGCAGACTCAGCAGAGACACCCAGACGTCCCTCTCCCCAGACACCACCTCCAGCTCCTCCGGGGGGAGCCCAAGGCGTTCCCAGGCCAGCCGAGAGACATAGTCCCTCCAGCGTGTCCTGGGCCGTCCCCTGGGCCTCCTCCCGGTGGGACGTGCCTGGAACACCTCCCGAGGAAGGCGTCCAGGAGGCATCCGGTATAGATGCTCGAGCCACCTCAACTGGCTCCTCTCGATGTGGAGGAGCAGCGGCTCTACTCCGAGCCCCTCCCGAATGGCCAAGCTCCTCACCCTATCTCTAAGGGAGTGCCTGGCCACCCTACGGAGGAAGCTCATTTCAGCCGCTTGTATCCGGGATCTCGTTCTTTCGGTCATGACCCAAAGTTTATGGCCATAGGAACGTTGACCAAACGGTAAATTGAGAGCTTCGCTTTTCGGCTCAGTCTCTCTTCACCACAACGGACCGGCACAGCGCCCTCATTACTGCGGCAGCCGCACCGATCCGTCTGTCGATCTCCCGCTCCATTGTTCCCTCACTCGTGAACAAGACCCCGAGATACTTGAACTCCTCCACTTGAGGCAGGAACTCCCCTCCAACCTGAAGAGGACAAGCCACCCTTTTCCGGTTGAGTACCATGGCCTCTGACTTGGAGGAGCTGATCTTCATCCCAGCTGCTTCACACTCGGCTGCGAACTGCCCCAGAGCATGCTGTAGGTCTTGGCTAGAGCGGGCCAGCAGGACCACGTCATCTGCAAAAAGAAGAGACGAAATCCACTGGTCCCCAAACCAGACCCCCTCCGGCCCTTGGCTGTGTCTAGAAATCCTGTCCATAAAAGTTATGAATAGGACCGGTGACAAAGGGCAGCCCTGCCGGAGTCCAACATGCACCGGGAACAGGTCCGACTTAGTGCCGGCAATGCGGACCAAACTCCTGCTCCGCTCGTACAGGGACCGGATGGCCCCTAATAAAGGGCCCCTGATTCCATACTCCTGGAGCACCCTCCACAAGGCATCACGAGGGACACAGTCGAATGCCTTCTCCAGGTCCACAAAACACATGTGAACCAGTTGGGCAAACTCCCATTAGCCCTCGAGTACCCTGTAGAGGGTATAGAGCTGGTCCAGTGTTCCACGGCCGGGACGAAAACCACACTGCTCCTCCTGAAGCCGAGGTTCGACTATCGGCCGGACTCTCCTCTCCAATAACCAATACTCCAATACTGGCATAGGCTTTACCAGGGAGGCTGAGGAGTGTGATCCCCCTGTAGTTGGAACACACCCTTCGGTCACCCTTCTTATGAAGGGGGACCACCACCCCGGTCTGCCAGTCCAGAGGTACTGTCCCCGACCGCCATGCAATGTTGAAGAGGCGTGTCAACCATGACAGCCCCACAACATCCAGAGATTTGAGGTACTCAGGGCGGATTTCATCCACCCCCAAAGCCTTGCCACCGCGCAGCTTTTTAACCACCTCGGTGACTTCAGCCTGGGTGATGAAAGAGTCCAACCCCGAGTCCCCAGCCTCTGTTTCCACCAGGGAATGCGTGATGGCAGGATTGAGGAGATCCTCGAAGTACTCCTTCCACCGCCCGATAATGTCCCCAGTCGAGGTCAGCAGCCTCCCACCCCCACTATAAACAGTGTTGGCGAAGCACTGCTTCCCCCTCCTGAGGCGCCAGACGGTTTGCCAGAATCGCTTCGAGGCCGACCAGTAGTCCTTCTCCATGGCCTCACCGAACTCCTCCCAGGCCCGAGTTTTTGCCTCTGCCACAGCTCGGGTCGCAGCACGCTTGGCCTCACGGTACCCGTCAGCCGCCTCAGGAGTCTCACAAGCCAACCACAGCCGATAGGACTCCTTCTTCAGCTTGACAGCATCCCTTACTACCGGTGTCCACCACCGGGTTCTGGGATTGCCGCCGCGACAGGCACCGCAGACCTTACGGCCGCAGCTACGGGCAGCAGCATCGACAATAGATGCGGAGAACATGGTCCACTCGGACTCTATGTCTCCAACATCCCCCGGAATCTGGTAAAAGCTCTCCCGGAGGTGGGAGTTGAATACATCCCTGGCCGAGGGCTCCGCCAGGCATTCCCAGCAGACCCTCACTATGCGCTTGGGCCTGCCAAGTCTGTCCGGCTTTCTCCTCCTCCAGCGGATCCAACTCACCACCAGGTGGTGATCAGTGGACAGCTCAGCCCCTCTCTTCACCCGAGTGTCCAAAACATGCGGCTGAAGGTCTGATGATACGACAATAAAGTCGATCATTGACCTCCTGCCTAGGGTGTCCTGGTGCCAAGTGCACTGATGAACACCCTTATGCTTGAACATGGTGTTCATTATGGACACTCCGTGACTAGCACAGAAGTCCAATAACAAAACACCACTCGGATTCAGATCGGGGAGGCCATTCCTCCCGATCACGCCTCTCCAGGTGTCACTGTCGTTTCCGACGTGGGCGTTGAAGTCCCCCAACAGAATAATGGAGTCCCCAGGAGGGGCACTATCCAGCACCCCCGACAGGGACACCAAGAAGGCCGGGTACTCCGCACTACCGCTCAGCCCGTAGGCCGAAACGACAGTCAGAGACCTATCCCCGACCCGAAGGCGCAGGGATGCGACCCTCTCATCCACCGGGGTAAACCCCAACACTAGACGGCTGAGCTGGGGGGCAACAAGCAAACCCACCCCAGCCTGCCGCCTCACCCCGTGGGCCACTCCAGAGTAGAAGAGAGTCCAGCCCCTCTCAAGGACATGGGTTCCAGAGCCCACGCTGTGCGTGGAGGCGAGCCCGACTATTTCTAGTCGATATCTCTCGACTTCCCGCACAAGCTCAGGCTCCTTCCCCCCATTTTAACAATATTTTCAGTAAAATGTGCTTTATTCCATGCCATTACAATAGCTGTGCAGTTATGTTTGATCTCAAAGACAGCAGAGAGTAGGAAAGAGGAAGGCACACTGAGGGCACAAGTGGATGAGCAATAGAATCTAACTGAAGCTGTTTCCCTGCTAAATGCAAGAGAAAATGCGGGAATTGTCCACTGACCTTTTAAGTCGTTGCAATCATTTTTTAATATGCTTTCTTAGCACCAGGAAGACTATTGATAGAAACTAGCAAGAGAAGTTAAATTTCTCAGAAATAAGCTTCTTTTTACAACTCCTTTTAAAAATATAGATTTTCAAATTCATCTGATTACATTTAGGGTCATTTCTGTAATGAACAAAAGTCCATCATATCCTAAAGATCTCACTGTGTTGTTCTCTCATAATGGAGAGCTTTGCTGTCACAGTACATGATGATCTCTCGTGACTTAGAGTTTCAAAGTATAAATTGAGAGCCAGAGCCTTCAGCTGTCAAGCTCCTGTGCTGTGAAAACAAGCTCTCAGTTTAGGTTCATGAGGCAAACACCTTCTCTGGTTGTAAGATTAGGATCAAAATTTCTCAACCACATCCCTCTATCTTTCTTGATGGATCAGTGCCCATATGGTTTGCTATTAACTTTGTACCTATCACAGCAATTTGTGCTTTTTCTTTGTCTCTCTCTATCTCTGTAAATATAAACAGCAAGAAGGATTTTTTTGAGTCATAGATATATCCAGCAATCCACATACTGCTGGATAGAGCCAAATAATATGTAATAATAATAAGTGTGTAATGAGAGTTAAATATCCACAAAATGGCAACCCATTTGCTAGAAACAAGAGACTTGTGAAAGTATTGGTACTCTTTCATCTGTTTTATGTTACAACCACAAATATCAACAATTTTCAAAGAGTACTTTACAAACAAAAATCTGAAAAGTATGACTTTCATTTTCAGCCCCCAAGTCATTACTTTGTAGAACCATTTTCTCCCGCAATGAGCGATGCAAGCCTTTTGGGTTATGTCTCTACTAGCTTTTCCACAGGATTTGGACTTTGACCAGGCCTGGCCATGTGTGTCTGCTCCACCACAGCTGGATTGCCTTCTCAGTAAGTCAAATGGTTCTGTAGAGGTCTGGTAAGTAACAATTAATTTAATTTCATCGTGTTAAACCAGGGGAATACCTAAAATATGCGCCCTGGACTGCACTGTAATTAGCTCATTGTGTCATTATTTGTGGGTGTTTTTGAGTTCTTCTTATGATTATTATTCTTGTTTGGTTTTGAATAATGCTTCTGTTTATTATTTTCCTGGTCATGCTTTAGTTTTTGTCTTCTAGTTCATTTTTGTCAAGTTAAGCTTTTGGATCTGGTTATGCTTTAATTTCATAGTTTACTAATTGTGTTTCTATTAGTTTGTATTCAAGAGTCTCTTTTCTGCTCCAGCCACGTTTTGTTCTCTCCTGTCTGTTTTCAATCATCTTCATTTAGTGCACCTGCATCTAGCATTCAGTCTCCTCATTTTATCTGGTTCTTGCTCCATATATACACATCTGTTCTGTTCATTCCTCGCAGAAACATTCACTCTGCTCATGCCTAGCCTGTTGTGTCAAGTTCTTCATTCATGCCAAGCCAGTTCTACCAGTGTTCATGTCAAGTCTGTTTTGCCTCTGTTCATCCATGCCTGCATCTGCAACCATCAACCTGCCTGCCAGTTTGTGTTCTTTTAATTATTAAAATCTTCTACTTACCGTCATGCTGCCTGTCCGTCTGCATTCCGGGGTTCTCCGCTACACTAACCGTGACACATTGCACCTATGACTAACTTTGACCTCCTTCCCCAAACCATGCTGTTGCCACCACCATGTTTTACCACAGAGACAAGGTTTTCAGGGTGTTCTGCAGTGTTTGCTTTGTGCCAGAAGTAGGGTTTTGCATGTAAGCCAACAAGGTATGTTGTGTTCCCATCTGACCAGAGCACCTTCTTCCACATGATTGCCCTTTCCCCTAAAATGCTTGTGTAAAGTGTGTAAAAGTTCAAGTGATGTAAATACTTTGGTGAGGCACTGTAGTTTTATTTTTGCCATATTATACCTCGTTTTAAACATTTTTGTTTGACATTTCCTTCAAGAAACCAGCTATCTGAAAGAAGCATTTGTCTTATTTATCCTTTCTTAAATCACAAAAAAACCTGCAGAAAAGCCATGTACCAAGTACACTGAAATGCTCCAGTAGGTTTTAAGATTAACTTTCCTTTTAATCCACTATGAGCAGTTTAAATTTTCTAGCATGAAGTTGTTTGAGCTCCCAGTCACCTGCTTGCACTGTTACAAGATTCATTTTCTAATCCCTACTAATACTTTCACTTGCAAACATTTTTAAGACGGGCAAATGGCTTGGCCACAGCATGACTGTTCTAATATTAATTGACTGCCATCAACTTTCTCTAATTGATGTAATGAATTCTCCAGCCTGACTGTGAGCAGACTCATGATACCATGTGCATGATATTGTGAAGAATAGGGAATTAAGCTCGGAATATATAACCCCAATTAGCGCTTATCTTTGAGCGCTGCAATCCTGCGAGGCGGATTGAAAACGATCATCGTCAGACAGTATAAGAGAACTCTGGGAGTGACACTGTCTCCTTCCTATCAGCCGGTCAGCTGCATATTTAAGAGATAAGGCTCACTTTCTACTTTAAATAAGTAGTGTTTTTATGCAGGGAAATGTGGTGTTACCTGGAAACGATAAGTCAGCATATTTTCTTTTCCTGAGATGCGGTTTAATAACACTGAGTTCCAACTGAAGGTGTTGATTAGATGCAAAGGTGAAAACTCAAGATACTGGAAAGCTAACAAACCAATATATATTCATGAGGTTAATTACAGGATGTGCTAAAATGATACCTTTTCATTATAAAGTCCACGGTCAACTAACAGCGAGCACCGCAAGGTTTCAGAATACAAATGCGTTGTCGATTATACAGAGATTAGAAGTAAATGCTTTTCCTCAGTTGGGCAGGTTTGTGATCTTGTTGAACTCTTGTGCTTTACAATTAAAGCAAATAGTTCATAGTCTTTTGTATAAAATATTTATATATTGTTTGTCAACTTAGCAGCAAATTATACTTGTACTTATGTATTGGGGTTTAAAATATTTAAAAGAGGTGTAGGGACTTCTTGAGTATTCTGTGAAGCCATTGTGCAATTTCAAAAATCGTACAGGGCTTGCAAGTCACACTGCTTGAGTTCAGACCCAAATCTTTATAGTACCTTTTGCCACACTGTATGATAGAACATGCCAAATTGTACAAATGTAGCTGCAGTAGAATCAATTTATAAACATCCAACAGGGAGATCAGTCCAAAATTGACTGGAAAGCAAGTTATGGTCACACTGCATGATGTTCTCTGAAAATCAAATATTAGCCATACATCATCTTTTAATGGTGGGAGCAACAATTTGGTGGTCGGTCCACCTGTCACAATGAATGACCACAATTTAGGCAGCCAGGGACTATCACAACAAAATATTTTGTCTACATATTTAAACAAAATTACTCTAGGAACTCAGAAAGAATTATTTAAACAGATGCATCCTTGTGGACAGCATGACCTACTTATCCTTCTTTTGTAAATCTCAGTGAAAATAAAAACGGTCAGTCAGGTTTGCTTGAGATCCAACCTGGTTTTCAAATGTGTGTTCTTGCAAAGAGTAATGTTATGCATGCGCGGTTGACTGTCATGTGTTCCTCTTTGATGCCCTGTGATGGACTGGCAACCTGTCCATGGTGTACCCCAGCTTTTTTGCAATGACAGCTGTTTTGTGTGTGCTGACAATTTATAGACTATTTATCTGTGGAGCATTAGAGTGAAAACAAGAGATGCAACATAAAATGATGCATACTGTCATAACGTTTTTTTTCTTCTTTTAAGTGTTATTTTAGTTCACAGGACAAATTCATGTGACAAACTGATGTCCCTGTCGATAGGCTTTTAGGAAAATCGAAACTAATTTTTGCAGAAGTGCAATATTGCAGCACAAAAAATATTTATTTCTCCTGTGAAACAAAATTCTGCACACAGGAAATAGCTTAGCAACAATGTTTTTCTAGCATCTGATTTCTTGCAGATGTTAAATTAAGATATTTATCAAATGTGTTTGGGGAAAAGCTGGGATTTTAAGTAAATCAAACCCACTGATTGCTCACTGATTTACCATTGTGTTTCACAGTTGGTGTTGTTATATCACTTTCAGAAAACAAGCGGCTTGCAAACCTGCTCATGGCCAGAATCATGAACAAGAACAACCTTTCAGAGCTGTATAATCACCTCGCTTATTATTCAGAGTAGTGTACCCACTGTTGATTAATGCCTCTAGGCAAATACGTACAGAGGCCCTGATTAATCTGCAGTGTTTTTTTAATCAAGTGGACCTCTGTTTAGTCCAGCCATGATGGTCCGACCAGCATCCCAGCACTGTCACATGGTCTTCATGCAGTGAACACAACAAAATGAGAAATCTGCGAGTGAAGACATTTACTCGACTGTTTTCTACCTCTGCCCACTCTCCTCTGCAGCATCACCTTTTACCACCCTCTTCACTCATCTGTCTGTACTCTCCGTCTTCTGGGAGCATTCAGGGAGTAGTTGTGAATCCTCTGAGCATTCTATTGTGCTACGGTGGTGACACTGGGTACCTCTGCATCACGCTCTGACCCACTGCCACCATCAACCAAGTGACCCAGTGTACTGCTGAGGGAAAACAACATTTCCTGTCACCATTGCGAGGTCCCCGAGCAGCGAGACGGCAGCCGGCAGTGTGAATGACATCGGGTGACAAACACTTTGAACTCAGACAACAGGAAATTAATGCAGAGTGCACAGCTCAAGGCAGAACACACTGCATACGGCACACTTAAATTGACACATCTATCAGATGACACATGTTGATGTTGTGGCTGTGTTATGATTCTTTGCTTGTTCTTGTCCACAAACGCTCCTGGCACACAAAGCCACATCAAGTCTGACCCTACATATACTGGAGCTGCCCTCTGAATACTAACTTGAGTAGCTGGTATTTTACATCAAAAGACAAATCTAAAACATGACATCAGCAACTCCACAAATGTGCAAAATGAAACATGCGAAGTGAAATATCTAAATTCACAACAGTAAACGCATAGGCTCCAGCCTGGAGCAAAGGAGAGATTAGTACTTTTTCTTTACCATGAGTCTGGAATTTAAGTGCACATGCTTATTTATTTATTGAACCAAAATGCTTGTTTGTTAGAGCGAATCGCTTTTTTTTCCCCAGCAACCTCACCACCTACCAATTCGTTGGCTACTAATTGAGTTAGTTGCTAAAAACAGTCATCAATCTATCAGTATCATACAGTATTTGGAATAAATATATAATGCCAAATGTACCACATTCAAATACATTCATCTAGATTTTTGTGTTTTTGATTTTGTGATAAAATATTTTTATTTAAGAATACCCGAATATGAGTATACATTCTAATTGTTGTTGTGATGTTAAAATGTTTTAAATGGAAAAATACATTTTTGCTTTTTCAAATTCTTATTGTGATTAATTATAATTCATTCTAAACCTAATATATCCAAATACTTCAGCACTGGCATTGCCAGAATCACTGTATTAGAACAAATACCCCAGGCTAAACCTGCTGTGCAATATTCCAGATGAAATTTTCAGAAAACATTGCAATCATTAAAAATCAAGGTGCCCAAAGATCCATAAGTCTGTCAGCTTGGAGGCAAAATGAAAAAGAAAATAAGATAGACTAAAGAGTTTTGCTCAGAACGGCATGAGATTGTATTGCATGTCACCATGAAGCAATTATATCTTAAAAGACTCTATAAAAGAGAAAAATTTAAAAATGTTATATACAGTCAGCCAAAGTTATTATACCCCCCCGGGTTTTCAAA
>JAHHUM010000534.1:0-35759 GCA_036173005.1 Crenichthys baileyi | reverse complement strand
TAGCTAGTTAGTAAAATGTTCATTATTTTTCAAAGACTAGTGACAGATGCTTCACAGAACACTTTGGACATAAGGAGAATGGATATTAGAACGAAATACTGCTGTGAAAGAGGATATATGAGAAGAACTCTGAGTAAACTGAGTAAAAGGAATCAGTGCCTAATTTTGGAAGGAATTTCTTTGAGATCTGATGATAAGATACTTCAACACCTCTAGTCATTTCTACACATTTGAAAACATTATGACAATTCTGCAGAAAAAATGTGGGAATCTTGGAGATGTTCCACACGTTTTTTGGGGGGATTGCCTCTTAATTCAGAACAAGCGGAAAAGAAATGCCAATATCGTATCAATGGTAACCACGTTGCTAACAATAGAAAGGTCATGTTAAACACTTTTGTCACTTTGATCTCATAGATCACACTGTAGCACACTGCAGAGAGCAACATAACAAAAACCAGAGTAATGATTTGTGTTTTTGTTGTTTTAACCCAGGTGGTTCTGGCTCTTCCCTACGACACCCCGGTTCCTGGCTACAGGAACAACATCGTTAACACTATGAGACTCTGGTCTGCTAAGGCCCCCTGTGAATTTAACCTCAAAGACTGTACGTATTGGTTGTATTATACTTAAAGTGCCATCACTGACATCCTAAAAATCTACTTAGTGAAACATCTGAGGACATTTAGGCAGAACTGAGAGTCAAGCACAGACTTAATCTGCTGTTGTCCCACAGTTAATGTTGGTGGCTATATCCAAGCTGTCCTGGACAGAAACCTGGCTGAGAACATTTCCAGGGTTCTGTACCCCAATGACAACGTGAGTGTGTTTTTTTTTTTTGTTGTTGTTACCCAGACACAACCCAGCAATCAAGTTTTATTTTAAGTTAAAAATCCAATCCCCCAGGAGCTTCTCTTCAGTACTTCTTTTCACAGGTAGAAGCTCCTAAAGTCACTGGTGATACATCTTTCCAATGCCACTTATCAGTACTTCTAAATGTAATGGTTTTTTATTAACTGCTGCAGGTGTACCATAATAGCTTGGGGTCTGGGGAGGCTGTTGGGGTCACAGCTATGGCCGTTAAATAGAAAAATCAATTCCAGTCCGCTCTGCTGACTGCTCAACTGTTCAACCTGTGTGACATAAAGTTCATTATCTGTACCCACCCACTGGGGTCTGCTAGAACTCTCTGTGGATGTTCCCATTCAGCCCAGAATTTTATGATTGCTAAAGGTGACAATAATTGTCCCATTTAAAAGTTGGCATCAAACACACACCACATAAGAAAACAGAGATCAGGAGTGGAAGGAAAACAGTGGTGCTTGTTTTAATGAAATACAGTGCTGGGAGAGCTGCTGTTTCTTCACTGTGGATTATTGGTCTCTCAGGGACAACAATGACACAAAAACTGCATTGATATTCTGGTGAGAAATCAACCTACACTACCGGTTAAAAGTTTTAGACACACTTTCTCATTTAATAGTTTTCTTTATGTTAATGACTATTAACATTTTATGTAGATTCTTACTAAAGGCATCAAAACTGAATGAACACATATGGTATTATGTAGCAAACGTAAAACTGTAAAAGAACCTAAACCTAAATATGTTTTAGATTTCAGATTCTTTGAAGTAGCCGCTCTTTGCTGTAATGACTCAAATATTAACCTTTGGCCGTTTTTCTATGAACCTCTGGGAAGTTCTTTCAAGACTCTTTGGAAAACCATTTCAGGTGACCACCTCATGAAGCTCATGGAGAGACTGCTAAGGGTGGCTATTTTGAAGAATCTAAAATATAAAAATATGTTTATATAATATTATTATAGTTATTTCACACTTTGGGTTTACTATATTTCCATGTGTTCATTCACTGGTTTGTTGCCTTTGGTGAGACTCTACAACGTAAATAGTCATGAAAATAAAGAAACCTGTTAAGTGAGAAAGTGTATCTAGATGTATATTTTTCAGTTGGTTTCTTCTTCCTTTCAGAGGTGAAGAAACCAGTGCATTGTTGCTCGCTATTAAGCGATACAGCACAAATGGCCACACATCAGCGGGCCCTGTTGTGATACCCTAGATGTTTGCAGGTGGCAACACTGTCATTGGTTTGATCCAGGACAGTGACGAAACTGTATGGATACAGAGGATGAATCGGCTGGTCTGCTGGTGTGGTCAGAACCACTTGGAGCTTAACCCGCTCAAGACGGTGGACATGATGGTAGACTTCCAGGAAACTCCCCCCACATTGCCTCCCCTCACCATCCTCAACAACCCTGTATCTACTTTGGATCACTTCTGGTTACTAGGAACCAGCTTTTTTTCGGTACCTGAGCTGGTCCTCACACATAAACACTGTTTAGAGGAAGGCTCAGGAGAGACTGTGCTTCCTGTAGCAGCTCAAGAGGTACAGCTTTCCACAGGAGCTGCTGGTCATCTTCTACTCTGCCATTATTCAGTCTGTCCTTTGCTCATCCACAAAACAGGACAGGTCCAAACTGCAAATAATTATTAGGTCTGCAGAGAGGATTATCAGGGCTAACATTTCCTCCATCCAAGACATGCCAAGTGTCAGGAAGAAGGCAGAGAACATCTCTGTAGACTCCTCACATCCTGAACACAAGCTGTTTAATCTTTAACCATCAGGTTGGTACTACAGAGTACTAATGGCAAAAAACAGCCACCACTGAAACAATTTCTTTCCCAGGCTGTCTCTCTGAACACAAAAAAACACCTTACAGACTGGGAAATCAGCCACTGTGCTGTGAAACAAAATAAACACATTAACACTACCCCAACCTGCCTTTCTTTTTTCTTTTCTTTATACACTACTCACAAAATGTTAGGGATGTTTGACTTTGAGGTCAGGGATATTACATAATGAAAGTAGGGCATTTAAGTAGAAGCATACGATGGAGATTACCTCATCTCAAACTATTTATGGAAACAAAAGCCAACAACAGTGGTAGGTATACGACAACAGAAAATGTCAATGTCTCAATGACGTGTCATGTGACCTTGAGCATCAATAAGAACTTGACAACGTCTCATGCTGTTTATAAGTCAACCTATTGTCTGCTGAGGCATGGCATCCCACTCTTCTTGAAGGACCTCAGACGTTGACTCAGCTGATCCCACAGGTTTTCTATGGGATTCAGGTCTTGAGAAAGTGCAGGCTACTCCATTCCAGGTACCCCAGTCTCCAGCAGCTGTTCCATAATGATGCGACCTCCAAAGCTGAAGCATTGTAATCCACATAGACGAAATTAGACCTGTGTTGTTCATTCAGGGGCACAATGACTGGATTAATTATGTTATTCAGGTAGTATAGGCTTGTCAGTGTACCACAAAGTGTAGGGTAGTTCTATACTGACTAGACACACCTGCCCACACTGTAACACCACCACCACCCAAGGTTCGTCTGGTGACAACAGTGGCTGATGTATATCGCTCTCCTTGACGACTCCAACATCGCTGGCGGCCATCACTTCTCAACATGGATCAACTTTCATCAGAGAACATCACAGAGGCCCACTGGTCCCTCATCCAGCGTAAATGCTCCCTGGCCCATGCAAGACGATGATGCTTGTGCCTGGTGGTGTGGTCAGGTACCCTGCAGGTCATCTAGTACACAGACCACGCTGATGTAAAGTGTTTCGAATGGTCTGATGTGACACTTTTGTGCCTCCTATTACCTTAAATGCGCCTTGAGTTGAGTGGCATTCATCATCTGGTTCCACAGGGAACTGTTCACAATGAAGCTGTGATCAGTGTGGGATGTGGCCAAAGGATGTTCTTTGCCTTTCTGTGACTCCTCCATTCTCTCTGTAGCAACCTGCTGACGACATTCTGACACTCAAAGCTCAGTGGCCTTTTCCATCTGAGAACATCCTGTTAGAAGGCTCGCAATGGGGAGGTGCTGTTGATCAATTGCTAGATGCCGTCTTGGTCTCAGGATGTCAAAATGCAAACAGCGTGATGAGGAGGACTGTTTAAATACCAACTCTGATTGAACCAGGACATTTATTGGCCGATTCATGGATCAAACACCTGTTGTAAATTTTTCTGTTCTCCTTGTTGGAGAACAATAGTTGTGCAAAAAGAATTGAAACACTGAACAGTTGGACACCTGCATTCAAAAGTTTAGTGAAGGTCACATTAAGTTCACCTGTGAAGGTTATAGATGTATGTTGGGTTCATCCTGAAATTTCACCCAAAAGCCGAATATCCGGACTTTTTGTGAGTAGTGTATAATAAAAAACGGCTGTACATACCCATGTATGTACGTACTTCTTAATCTTTTTCTATTTCCACTAAGGCTTATATACACTATATTGCCAAAAGTATTCTTTCACCTTCCTTGACTTGCATATGAACTTAAGTGACATCCCATTCTCGATAGGGTTCAATATGAAGTTGGTCCACCCTTTGCAGCTATTAGAGCTTCAACTCTCCTGGGAAAGCTGTCCAGGTTTAGGAGCGTCTTCACTGAAATTTTTGACCATTCTTTTAAAAGCGGATTAGACTGATGTTTTACGAGAAGGCCTGGCTCCAGTCTCCGTTCTAATTCATTCCAAGATGATCATCTAATTAATGATTATGTATATTTTGGAAAAATGAAAAGAATATCTGCATCAGGGAAAAATTATATTCAAATGTAATTTCTAAGAATAAACATAGACCTCCTAACTACAACATTTATAGTTCTATAGAAAACTTACATATGATCCATCCCAGGAGAACTTTAAATGGTTCCAGTTGTTAGAACTTCATACATTAAAGGTTCCACATTTTAAAAAGGATGTGATTGTGGATTGGTGCTGGCCTCAGGGGCCTTCAATATTTTTGTCACATTTTCAGCACTTAATTTATTTCTTTTAGTTGAGCCATTCTGACTCTGTGACAATAACAAGAATAAATGTAAACCTGTAGCAGGTTTGTTAGTACAGTAGATGCAACACAAAAGAGAAAATGAGACCATCACAACAACTCTGTCTTTGTTCTTCAGTTTTTTGAGGGGAAGGAGCTGCGTCTGAAGCAGGAGTACTTTGTTGTAGCAGCGACTCTTCAAGACATCATCCGGCGATTCAAAGCCTCCAAGTTTGGCTCCACAGAGTTTGTGCGATTAGACCTTTCTAAGATGCCAGATAAGGTGACAGCTTCATCACATTCTGATATCTATCCTTTTTCATTTGTGGCCCTTCAAGATATCTATACTTACACTAATATTTGCTCCTAGTATTGATTTTCACTATATTTACCTATAAATCATAAGGACCTCCACATATTGAGTTATATATATATATAAATAGGAAGACCCTGCAGATTTAGCTTCCATCTGCTGCCAGATCTGTAATTTAACTTTGGGTTTACTCCGTAATTAGTTTTTTCCACTGTGGTTCTGTGTTTCTGTCTAGGTGGCCATCCAGTTGAATGACACTCACCCTGCTCTTGCTATTCCTGAGCTGATGAGGATCCTTGTGGACATTGAGAAACTTGACTGGGAGAAGGTAGCTGCCATTACTTTGCACAGTTGCTATGATACTAATCATTTCAAACTTGATACCAGTGCAAAGGAAAATTCTTGATAATTCGATCGCCTTTTTTTGAAGGCATAGGGTGTTTTCTAATAAAGAAAAATATAATTTTTTTTTCATTGCCTTAATTAGGGCAAAACCAGTAGAAGGAAACTCATCACCCAGCAAAAGTAAAAAAGCCGACAGTACAAAAACGATGATATCCTTTTAAGGAAGTTTGTACCTTGGATATAATTGTGGAATTAGTGGAAACACAGATTTTTTTTTTTAAAGTGTAAACAAGGATTTAATCATATTTTTTTTGGGGATCAACTAGATTCCGCAGGACACATTGCTACGGGTAGCTGCTAATTCTTTACTCCTAAACAGAGCAGTAATGGGGAGTATGTGCCAACTTACCATACCACATTTGTATCGGCAGTAGAACAGAGTTGTTGCACAGTGCAGACTGCACAACAAGTCTGCAGTGGGGAAACATATCCCTCGATGGGGAAACTCAGACCAACCTAACGCTGTAATGGAGCTTTCTGTAAGTTGCTCATGTTTAAGCACGTGACGTTTGCTTGTGCCGTTGGGCATGTTCGCTGTTTCACTGTTGCAGATAGAGGAACTTTACTTTTTAAATTCCTCTCAAACCTCAGAAAGTCAGTCTTTAAGAGTTGTTATCAGGACTGTATTTTTTGCCATTACTCTGTCACAGAACTAGCATCAGAACTTGCATTTTCCTGTTCATTTGCCTCAATGTCTAATAGCTCAGAACGGGGGGGCTGAATGTGTATATGTGTTCAGCACTGTTGTGTGAAGTTGAGAACCAACCTGGGAAGGTGAAAATGAATCCGTTTGTATGGATTTTGGGGCGAAGGAAGGAATATACAGTTTAGTTTCGATTATATAAAAATGTTATTATTTTGACAGCCCTAATCGAAGGTTTCCACTGATTTTACAAATCATGAGTTTATCACAGTTTAAAAGCTTATTGGACCTTTTATCATTTTATCAGTCTTTCATGTGTTGTGGAGGAAATTTGGCCCTTTACAACAATGCCGTAGTTTATAGAGGTGTGTGTATTCATTAAGGTCCATCAGGTTAAGGTCTGCAGTTTGACTGGGCTGTTGCAACCCTTGTTCAACCATACTGGTGGAGATTTGCTGCTAGGCTGCAATACTGTCCTGTTGTATAATCCAGTATATACTAAGCTCAGCTGTAGGACAGCACACTTTACATTTACTCTAGAACTGTTTTGTATGCTGCAGAGTTTACATTTGGGGAACAGATAAAGTAACCTAATCGAATCTAACTTAATTTTATGACAGCATGGCACCCGGCAGGTAATGTGGTTCCAGAACAAACTGAAATTATCCAACTGTTAATATTCCAGAAATCTTGTTTTGTTTAGATGCGGCTTTGAACTCTGTAGTGCTTGTTCAGCCTTTCCAAACTGTTCTGTCATGTACTTTAACGTTTAAAGTGCCAACTGATGCCTGTAAAGGTGAAGCTCTTTTTTTCGTTTTGTTTGTTTCTCAGCAATTTCTCTGAGCATTGGAGGGTTAGACCTTGGGATAAATGTATAGGGACGTCCATTCCGGGGAAGAATGACAGCCATCTGAAATGTTTTTTTTGAATAATCTTTCCCTCTGTAAAATGATGGGCCTCTAGTAGTTTGGGAGAGATCTTATGATCCTTCCCATAATAGTGTTTTTTCTGAGGTTGTGGTTGATGTCTTTCTAACACTTGCTGATATGCTAAGCAGCAGCCTAGCTGGGATTAACTCCAGAGAAAAGGGTAATGATGAACTACCTATTTTTAAGACAATGGATGACTGAATGGATGAGATTTCCCTCAAACGAAAACAAAGAGGTGACAGAGGGTGTTCTCTCATGTTCTTGTGTTTGCAGGCAATTATTCTTCTCCTACTTTTTTTCTTCAGACAGTGAATCTGGCTTTATTGACCTTTTGAAAGTGCCCCAAAACACCCAAACTGTTCTATTTGTTCTGACGGTGTGTAGGCTTGGGACATTGTGATTCGCACTTGTGCCTACACCAACCACACCGTCCTGCCAGAAGCACTGGAGCGCTGGCCTGTCAACTTGTTCCAGAACCTTCTACCTCGACACTTGGAGATTATCTACGAGATCAACAGGAGGCACCTGGAGGTACGAGGGGAGCTCTGATTTAAGAAGACTGTATGAATCAGAGTGACACCACTTTACTTGACTTTAGTGAAATCTTTGTTTTGCATTTTTAAAACTTTGAACAGGTAATCCATGCTTTTATTACCCCAGAACTGGATTATTTTAACTCTCTATGTGTTGGTGTCAGTCATGCCTGCCTCAGTAGACTGCATTTGGTCCCAAATGCTGCAGTTTTTCCTCTGACATGAGATAAAAGAATATATTTCCCTGTTACTCACTTCTCTTTACTAGCTCCCTGTTCATTTTAGAATTGATATTAAAGTTTTATTGCTAGCTTATAAGGCACTGAACAGTCTGGCTCCTGTGTATATGTCTGACCTTCTGCAGCCTTATGCACCCTCTAGATCCCTTAGATCTATTGGCCATACCAAGGTTCAGGCTGGTTTACAAAGGTCATCGAGCATTTAAAGTTGTAGCCCATGAACTGTGGAATAAACTGCCCCTACACATCAGACAGGCTCCAACTGACCCACTTAAGTTTCATTTAAAACACATCTGTACTCACTTGCTTTTAACCTTGTTCTTTCTCTGCAGATAATTAAAGATAGAAAAAGAAATAGTGACGCTTGAGTTCAGACTAAAGAGTCAAAGTGCAAGCCAGACTGGGCCACCTTTAGAGCAAAAGTAAAACGAGATAAGTCACCCAGCTATTAATACAGACACAGAGGGAAGCAGAACATACACAACAGTGTGACATGATGAACTATCCTGTATGCTCATGTGTTGACACCAGCACTCCTTATAGACTGCAAGCCATAAGCAACCCACCCACAGCACCAAAATAAAATGGTAAGTGGAAACTGGGAAAACATTGATTGGTGCAAATAATCCACATTCACAGCCTTCCATTGGGTCCTAAACTATTAGAGGCTTTCTGTCTAGTGCCTATAGACCTTTAATGCCAAAAAACACACTTTGAAAAAAAACATTAAACTCTACTCTACAGCATTAACCAGTAAAAAGAAGAAAAGATGGTTATTATTCCCAACTTATTATTATTATTTTATTATTTTTGTACAAAAGTAAAAATCTGAAATGTGTGGCGGAATTTGTCATGGCATTGGGGGCATGTCTCTACAAGCCTCACACATTTAGAGACATTTTTGGGCCATTCTTTTTTTCAGTGCATCTCAAGGTCAACCAGATTAAATTGAGTTGAATTCAATTCAGTTTTTTTTATATAGCGCCAAATCACAACACATGTCGTCTCAAGGCACTTCACAAAGGGTTTGAAATGTTGTGGGGTTGTTGGGGAGGTTAGATTAAACGACTGAGTGTTAGTACCCCTACACATAGCCCATTCTAAAATGGCCGAACTCTAAGTAAAATAATAAACTGATAAAGTTTGTCCATGTAGAGCTCACTGGTGGCCATTGTTATACTAAAAACCACAAGGATTGAGGGTACCTCTCTCTGTCAGACTGATTATAACCATTGGAAAAGAGAAGGGGTCATACAGGTAGCAGAATTGGAGGGTGTGTTGGCACCTCAACCATAACTGAGGTGGTTTAGGCTAAACCTGACTCCCCCTTACTCCATCCAACAGGGAGGGAGGAAGGCAGAGGGAAAAATAATTGAGGTGTTTTTTCCAGTTGCCATGTGTGAAAGGGGGGGGTAATTTAAAATGGGCTAAGTCAAAATTCTGTCGAAATCATATAGTTTTTAAGTCAGGTACATACATTCCAATTAATCCTAACTATCGAAAAAGGCAGTCAGATTCAGTTATTTATTGAAAATGGATAAAAGTTTTTTCTATCCAAGGAAACCCCCGCAGATTGCATAGAATCAGTGAATTGCAGCATTCACTCCTTGGATGAGCATTGAGACAGTGGACAGTCACTGGCGTGAACTTTGCAGCAAAACCCTCATACTGAGCATGCATGTAGCGACAGTGGAGAGGGAAAAACCCCCTTTTAAAGGAAGAAACCCCAGCAGAACCAGGCTCAGTGTGAGCAGCCCTCTGCCATGACCGACTGGGGGTTAGAGGAGAACAGAGCAGAGACACAAGAGAACAAAGAAGCACTTTTCCAGGAGTACTTTCTATGGGAAGAAAAGTGAATGTTTAATGGATGTAGCTCTTTTTCGTTTCACCTAGAAGAAAGAACAGATAAACTCTGAGCCAGTTTTTTAAGTTTAGAGTCTGAAGAGAGCACATAGAGTTAGTCACAGTAAAAGCTCAGTCAGTAGCCATGTCTAGGAGAGAGAAAGGGTTAAACACTGAAAGACAGGGCCCTGTGGATCATCGGGGAAGGTGAGCATTAAGTTGTTGCCAGCAGAAGCTCGGGACGATTCCCCCTCCAGAAAGGGTCACAGGTAGACACCGAGCCAGGCCAGGTGTAGCTTCTAGGGAAAAGAAAGAGAGGAACAAAGTTAAAAAAGCTGAAATAACAAAAAAAAGCAAAAATTTGGGGGAGTAGTGTGAGAATGTAGCGAAGAGTGTGAAAAAGTGGTCATTATGTCCTCCAGCCCGCCTAAGCCTATAGCAGCATAACTACAGAGATAGCTCAGATAACCTAAGCCACTTAAACTATAAGCTTTTTTTCAAAAAAGGAAAGTTTTAAGCCTAGCCTTAAAAGTAGACCCCCGGGTGTTGCCCTCCCCCGGACAAAACTTGGGAGCTTTTCCACAGGAGAGGAGCCTGAAAAATAAAGGATCTGCCCCATTCTACTTCTAGAGACTCTAGGAACCCCGAAAACCTGCAGTCTGAGACCGAAGTGCTTTGTTAGGAATATATGGAACAATCAGATCTCTGATGTATGATGGAGCTAGATCATTAAGGGCTTTATATGTGAGGAGGAGAATTTTAAATTCTATTCTGGATTTAACAGGGAGCCAATGAAGGGAAGCTAAAATAGGAGAAATATGATATCTCTATAATTTTCATTAGAACTCTTGCTGCAGCAGTTTGGATCAGCTGAAGGCTTTTAACTGCATTTTGTGGACATCCTGATAGTAAAGAATTACAATAGTCTAGCCTTGAAGTAACAAATGCATGGACTAGTTTTTCAGCGTCACTCCTGGACAGGATATTTCTAATTTTGGCAATGTTCCGGAGGTGAAAGAAGGAAATCCTAGAAACCTGTTTAATATGGGATTTACATGACATGTCCTAGTCAAAAGTAACACCAAGGTTCAAGACAGGCTTGTAGTCTATCTAACTGGTTGGGCCCATCATGATTGATTGACTAAGCAGTTTCTTTTTCAAAGACTCTGGTCCAAAGACAACAGCTTCAGTCTTGTCTGAATTTAAAAACAGAAAATTTAATCTCAAGTTTTCATGTCTTCAAGACATGCTTGTAGTCTAACTGGTTGGGCTCATCACGATTTATGGATAAATAAAGCTGAGTATCATCAGCATAACAGTGAAAATGTATCCCATGCTGCCTGATAATTTTACCTATTGGAAGCATATATATAGTAAAGAGAATTGGCCCAAGCACTGAACCCTGTGGTACTCCACAATTAACCCTGGAGTTTGAAGATGATTTATCATTTACATGAACAAACTGGAGTCTGTCAGACAGATAAGATTTAAACCAGCCTAGCGCTGTTTCCCTGATCCCTACAGCATATTCCAGCCTTTTCAGAGAATATTATGGTCGACTGTATCAAATCCAGCACTGAGATCTAATAGAACCAGTACAGACACAAGTCCATTATCTGAGGCCATAAGAATATCATTAGTGACTTTTAGCAGAGCTGTTTCAGATAAAAATGGAAGATTGGATATAGGTCTGTAATTTAGTAAATCATCTCAATCAAGCGAAGGTTTCTTAAGCAAAGGTTTAATTACAGCTACCTTAAAAGCTTGTGGTACATATCCATTTACTGAGGACAGATTAATCATATCTAAAATGGGGCTGGTAATCAGAGGGAACACTTCCCAAAATAATTTGGTTGGGACTGGGTCTAACATACAAGTTGAAGGTTTAGATGAAGCTAATATTTCTGATAACTCAGGAAGCTCCACAGGATCAAAACAGTCCAAACACAGATCAGGTTCTACAGTTACTTCCAATGTTGTCTCACTTGCTGAAGATGAGGTAATCATCTTCGGGAGTATGTCAAAGATTTTATTTTTAATAGAATCAATTTTATTTAAGAAGAATCCCATTAAGTCATGACTACTGAGAGCTAAGGGAATGGATGGCTCAACAGAGCTATGACTCTGTGTAAGTTTAGCAACTGTACTAAAGAGAAACCTAGGATTATTCTTGTTTTCTTCTATTAAGGATGAGAAATAAGCTGTTCTAGCTTGGCGAAGTGTCTTTTTATACAACAGTAGGCTATTTTTCCAGATTAAGTAGGAATCCTCTAGGTGTGTAGAGCGCCATTGTCTCTCCAATTTTCTAACATTGTGCTTTAAAGTACGCAGCTCTGAATTAAACCAAGGAGCCTGCCTCCTATGAATAAGTACCTTCTTTTTCAAGGGGGCTGCATTGTCTAATGCGTCACGCAATGATGAAGTAACACTATGAACAAGCGAATCAATTTGTGAAGGGTAAGAAACAGAATTACTGCCCTCCACTGTGTTTTTCTATGATAATGAGGAGATTAAAAGTGTAACAGATTCTTTAAAGGTTGTTACAGCATCATCTGATAATGATCTATTATAAAGAAATTTTCTTTCAGGTGTCGAGTACTCGGTTAAATTAAACTCAAAGGTTATTAAGAAATGGTCAGACAGGACAGGGTTATGAGAAAATATTGTTCTGACTTTACACTCAATGCCATATGTCAGCACAAGGTCCAGAGAATGAAGACAAAGGTGGGTAGGTTTGTTAATGTTTTGAGCAAAACCAATTGAGTCTAAGATACCATTAAAGGCTATATTTAGGCTATCACTTTCAGTGTCAACATGAATGTTATAATCCCACACTATAACAACCTTATCTGTATTTAATACTAAATCAGATAAAAAGTTGGAAAATTGATCTACAAATTGAGAGTAAGGGCCTGGTGGACGGTACAAAACAACAAACAGAAGTGCTTTTAGTGCTTTGCAATTTGGATGAGGAAAACTAAGGATTAAATGTTCAAAAGAGTTGCAGCTATTGATTGGTCTGGGACTAATCAATAAATCGGACTGAAAGATGGTTGCTACTCCTCCTCCTTGGATATTTAATTTTGGTCTCATCTGATCAGAGCAGATTCAGCCACATGTTTTGCCACATGGATTTTGAATAACTGCAAGCAAACAATCCTATGACATTCTTTCAACAATGGCTTTCTGGTTGCCACTCTTTCATAAAGGCCAGATGTGTAAACAGCGCAACTTCTGCTGTTCACAGATTCTCCCACATGAGCTGAGGATCTCTGCAGCTCTTCCTGAGTTACTAGTGGGCCTCTTGGCTGCTTCTCCCACAAATGCTCTCCCTTCTCAGCCTTGTCAGTTTAGGTGGACGTCCATGTCTTGGTAGGTCTGCAGTCAGTCCATCCTCCCTCCATGTTCAGATGATGGATTGAACAGAGTTCTGTGAGATGTTCAAAGTTTGGATATTGTTTTAGAACCTAACCCTGATTTAAACTTTCTCTTTATAAAACTTCTCTTATGTTCTTTACCAAACCTCTGCTAAGTACTTTCTGCTAAGACTCATTATTTCCCAAAATATTTTTAAAGCAGGGATGTTCAACTGCCAACTGAGCTGACCTACTTATATTGGTGATTTCTGTTTTGCACAAAATTGAACTTTAACAAAACGATTATCTGCCAAAAACAGTGATTCATATTACTGTTGTCAAAGATAAAATCTATATATTTTCTTCTTTCCCCCTGCAGCGCATCTCTAAACTCTACCCCGGAGATAATGACCGCCTGCGAAGAATGTCCCTGATCGAGGAGGGAGACATCAAAAAAATCAACATGGCTCACCTGTGCATTGTGGGGTCTCATGCTGTCAACGGAGTGGCTCGCATCCATTCCGAAATCATCACAAACACTGTGTAAATAATGAAACCTCATTCCACCTTTCTCTGCCTTAAGCCTTGAAATTTTATAAACAGTCATGGCTAAGGTATGGTAGTGTAACGGTTGAATGTGTTTAGATTTTTTTTATTTGTTACATATTTCTGTAGTCTGCTAAAGAACAATTTAAAATAAAACACTTAGGTTACTTTATTTTTTAAAACACTTTTATTTGCAAATACATCAAATTAATGATAAGAGGAGTTTTATATTCTTATTTTCTCATAACCAGTAATTCTTTCTGCTGGATATCAATCTGTGGACCAAATCCTGACTGATCCTGTCTTAGTTCTTGGAGTTGATCCTAGTCTGCTGGCGCCCGTTTCTCCAACTGCTTTTTGAGAGCTGACCATAGGTTCTTAGTGAGGTTAAGATCTGATCTTTGACCGGTTGCTCCATCATGCTGGAAAAGGTCATCATTAACTTGTTCCTGGATTCCTCGTAGAAGTTGCTCTTGGAGGACATTTTAAACCCACTTCTTATTCATCGCGGGCAAAATAGCGCGTCAGCCTACTCCCTCGGATAAGAAGCAACAATTAACATTGCTTTATTCTGTTGGAATGATACAAGACTCCTGAACTTTTCCTCTTTGCCAAATGACTCTCCAAATGTCTCCAAAAAGAAGAAAAAAGATTCAACAGACAAAACATGACCAGTCTGGACTGGATTCAATTGTGGACTGTGAGAAAGACCCTAAGTACCTGGAGAGATCTCACACATCCAAACCATGTAAAGTGATGATGTCTGCATGGTCTTATTTGAAGATAACTATAACTGTGATTTCAAGCACATCTGTCCCTCTGTTATAGCAACCAATCTAATTATATACAATAAGTGTTATTAGCGTTACCTGGGCTGATGACTGTAATGTTTTTCTTTTCCTAATGTTTTGAATATATTCAGAAAAACATATCTGATTGTGGTTTAACAACTCCTCCAGGTTCAAGGACTTCTACGACATGGATCCTCAGAAATTTCAGAACAAGACCAATGGGATCACACCCAGGAGATGGCTGGTCATGTGCAACCCGGGCCTGGCTGAGGTCATTGCCGAGGTGTGTGCTGGTGATCTCTCAGGGTAATGTGTAGAGTTTTGAAATACATAAACTTGAAGCGTTTTTGATACCATAAAAAAATCACAGCTATAAACATGATTTACTTGGTTTTGAGTAATTTATCCAAAAAAAGCTTTTGAAAATAAAAATTTTTAGTTTGAGTTACCATATGCTGTACTGGCCTGGGTTCCTCCTTAATGCCCTTAGACTTTCACTAATGCTTCTTGAAGACACATGGGAAACCAAGCTTGTAAAGCTATGTGGCTGGAATATTTAGTTGATTGCAGCTCAGATTGAATGCCTGAAAGGCATTAGGCTGGGAATATGTCCGTTCCGCTCATTGAGGAAATGTTGATATATCACCATTATGAGTTTTACCAATGAGATGAAAAGCTTTACAAGTGGCTGTGGCCCCAAATCTCGCAGTTGGCTGCAACCCTTCCCCATTGAGTAGTGTCTGAATTGCAGGAAGATTTCCCCTGTTGTCTTTCCCCAGACTTTACAACAGAGCACAAATCTGATGGATAATCAGTCTTTCTTTCCACTTGCACACCAGACTGATTTGCCAGGAGTTGTTTGATTTCTTTATCAACATTAATATGTGTCTGGTAATGAATTTAAAAATTTTGTTTTGCATTCTTAATAGGGTCAGTTAGTGGGAGCCCCCAAAGTAATCAAAAGCTGCATCATTACTTATTTTTTATGTTAATGTGATAGCTGTTTATTTTGAACAATTATTGTTTGTTGGAAATGTGAAAACTATGAATGGCACGTTCCTCCTCGGAATCATTCAGCTTTTGGTCCATTCTGCTTAAATACCTTAACCAATCAGGCTTACCTGTAACTAATGTGTCTGCTGACTGTAGCATCTTGCAGAGTGGCATTAATGTTCTAATATACACATTTATATGTGTGTTTTGCATTTCCCCAATTTTTTACATTTTCTAAATGCAATAAATTAGGATAGTGACAACTCTATACAACAATTTTTGTTGCATTTCAGGAAAACTGAAATGCTGTACCACATTGTGCCACACTGTTTGTGCATTTCACTCTAAATATACAATGACATACATGGATGTTTGCCATGCATTAAGCTTGAGAAGATGCTTATAGCTTAGGAAGCTTTTAATCTTTGCAGCAGTCATTAGAATTCATCACTCTTGTAATAAATCTTAATTTAAAATAAGCTTCTAACCAATGCAACAAATATACACTGCTCAAAAAAATAAAGGGAACACTCAAATAGCACATCCTAGATCTGAATGAATGAAATATTCTCATTGAATACTTTGTTCTGTACAAAGTTGAATGTGCTGACAACAAAATCACACAAAAATCATCAATGGAAATCAAATTTATTAACCAATGGAGGCCTGGATTTGGATTCACACGCAAAATTAAAGTGGAAAAACACACAGGCTGATCCAACTTTGATGTAATGTCCTTAAAACAAGTCAAAATGAGGCTCAGTATTGTGTGTGGCCTCCACGTACCTGTATGACCTCCCTACAACGCCTGGGCTTGCTCCTGATGAGACGGCAGATGGTCTGCTGAGGGATCTCATCCCAGACCTGGACTAAAGCATCCGCCAACTCCTGGACAGTCTGGCGCAACGTGACGTTGGTGGATGGAGCGAGACATGATGTCCCAGATGTGCTCAATCGGATTCAGGTCTGGGGAACAGGTGGGCCAGTCCATAGCTTCAATGTCTTCATCTTGCAGGAACTGCTGACACACTCCAGCCACATGAGGTCTAGCATTGTCCTGCATTAGGAGGAACCCAGGGCCAACCGCACCAGCATATGGTCTCACATGGGGTCTGAGGATCTCATCTCGGTACCTAATGGCAGTCAGGCTACCTCTGGCGAGCACATGGAGGGCCATGCGACCCTCCAAAGAAATGCCACCCCACCAAATTTCTGACCCCCCCTGCCAAAACGGTCATGCTGAAGGATGTTGCAGGAGCAGATTGCTCTCCACGGTTTTCTCCAGACTCTGTCAAAATCTGTCACATTGTGCTCAGTGTAAACCTGCTTTCATCTGTGAAGAGCACCAGGGCGCCAGGGGAAAAATTTGCCAATCCTGGTGTTCTCTGGCAAATGCAAGGTTGAACGGTGTTGGGCTGTGGCACAAACCCCCATTTTGGAGTGGGGCCCCTCTACCACCTCATGGAGTCATTTTTTTTAACCGTTTTGCAGAACATGCACTTTCGGGGCCTGCTGGAGGTCATTTTGCGGGGCTTGGCATTTGCCCCCCTGTTCCTCCTTGCACAAAAGCGGAGGTAGGGGTCCTGTGCGGGTTGTGCCCTCCACGGCCCCTCCACGCTCCGGTGACTGGCCCGTTCCTTGGGGGCGCCTCCAGGCTCTGGGCACGACGCTGAATAAAAAGAAAAACCTTCTTGCCACAGCCCCCAAAGATATGCCATCTGGAAGAGCGCAACCTGAGCCACTTGGGGGGTTTTAGAGTCTGTTCTGCACCACGAGTGTGAAAGCACCACCCAAAATTCAAAAGTGACCAAAAAATCAGCCAGAAAGCATAGGTACTGAGAAGGGTCTGTGGTCCCCACCTGCAGAACCACCCTTTTTTTGAGTGTGTCTTGTAATCACCAAAGATTTCCCCCTGTTGTCTATTCCATTTGTACAACAGCAGGTGAAATTGATTGTCAATCAGTGTTGCTTCCTAAGTGGACAGTTTGATTTCACAAAAGTTAGATTTACTTGGAGTTATATTGTGTTGTTTAAGTGTTCCTTTATTTTTTTGAGCAGTATACATTAATCTATATGTTGTTGCAGGAGCATAGAGGTATGAGAAATTATAAGCAATGCACTCAAAAACTTGTCTTATTCACTGTTTACTGATACAGCCAAGAAAAGTAGTGGAAATTCAAAAATACATATGTGCAAATATCTAAAATGATAAATGGAGTGTATTTCCCTAAAGTTAACCTCTCATGATATCATTTAACGCAAGTTCTATTTCACACAGCCACATCCTTACCTGCACTGCATGATGAGATAAAGCACATGCCTCAGCAAGTGCGGTCCTTTTTTACATTGCAGACATGGGAAGAGGCAAAGGGTCTGATGCTGTTCCACCGGCAGTTTAATGACTGTGACATCACACAGCAACCACTCTAATCTACTGGCACCGCAATGATGTATCAAGATGGGTAGAAAGGAACATAATACCGCCCCCACAACCTACGACTCTTTCACAGAGAAGGAAGCTGGTGGGTCAGCCAATATACACAGATCATCCAGGTTATATGAACTAGAGATGGGGTCATCCTTGACTGGAGGTCCAGGGTCAGTGCTGTGTTACTTTTTCATTTGCTGGATGAAAACTGCATGTGGAGGAGGAATGCTGTGAATCTCCTCAATAAAAGACAAAAGACTGCCTAAGCACAGTAGCAGATTATCTTGTGTATAATCTATAGTATACATTACACTTCTTTCAGAACACCACATGCACACCTGTAGTCATGGCAGTTGATGTGTTTCAGCTAAAACAAGAACCAAGAACCTTATCCCTCGTTATATTTTGGGTTGAACCTATTTTATATATTTGGCTCTGTAAAGAAAAATTATAAATAACAGCCTGTTTGACTTTTTTCTTTCAAATATTTTTATTTACTGAATGACACACATAAAGCATGGATAATATTATTCTCACCTGCATAATACACTGATCTGTTGGTTGTTATAGGTTGTAGAAAAAACATAGTTATTTGTATGCATATAAAAAAAACAAAGCTTCAACTTTAAAACCCACAATTAGAGAAACAGGCACATATCTATAGTCCTAAGTAAAATATTTGATGTTGAAATGCAGATTATCACACACAAAACACATGTGTCTGCATTTGACTGAGATGCTTGAGGAGCAGTTGAAAATCTCATATCCTTAGGGCTCACCCGCTGGCACAGCCATACCCGTGGCCCTGTTGTAATTGACGCATCCCTTTGTTATTTGAAAGGTGGTGTGACACATGTACTCATCGAGATCAGTAAATCTGCTTTGTAGACACATTCCTCAAGGACTGTGTCAGCAAGGTGTCCTTTGGAAACAGGTCTCTGTCTCTGGTGATTAGAGATCCTATGATGTTGCACCTTCCAGGCCCGATAATTAAAACAGATAAGTAAAGCAGCATCTAATTGACTGGAGCTTGATGATTGTTCAATCAATAAATACATAGCAGTCACATCTATTTTTGTCCCCAAGATAATTCCTCGCTTCCCTTTACAGGAAAAAGTGCAATCCCTGTTATAGGTCAACCATAACACATAATACATACAGGGGTGGACAATGTGAACTGAAACACTTCTATCACCAATCTTTTTTTTTCTTTTCGGTCAATTCGTCTTGGGAATGACAAGATAAGTCCTACACAGTGGTCAGCGGGGATTTTAATGCCAAATTCTTTTTTCCTTGCAGGATAGGCCAGCGGTCACTCCGTGAGAATGGTGGAGGGAAAACCGTTCCTGACTCGCTCTCCAAACACACCCCCAAAAGTGGCCTCAATATATTTTAGATCTGGTGACTGTGCGAGTCCAAGGGAGATGTTCAACTCACTTCATGTTCCTCAAATCCAATTTTACCAGGCTTGCTAGTGTGTATGTGTGTCTATTGTCATTAGTACACGGCACCGCCTGCACTTAGGATACAATGTTGAACCATTGATACACCTGCCACATCCTTCAAGAATGTTGGTAGTCCTTGGCAGTGTTTGAAGTTTCCCATCTCGCACAAGTATATTTGGGCCAGGAATCTCGCCTAGATATGCAGCCACAAACCATCACTGATCCCACACCCTAGTTTTCACTCTGGTCATGCAACAGTCTGGGGGTACGCTTCTTGGGGCTTCTACACGGAACTCTCTCCGGAATGTTTTTTTCTTTGCGGGATAAAACAGTAAAAGCGTGGACTCAGTCAGAGACAATAAACTGTTCACATTGTCTCATCTCCTCCCACCCCAAATTGTGCTCTTGCATTGATAACCGACGTTGGGCATATGCATGAGTGACCAAATGAGTTGGCTATAGCAGCCGACAGTGTCTATTGACTCCTGTGGAGTCTCCCGTACGGACAGTTTCTGGTGGAATATACAGGAGAGTTGAGGTGCAAATTAATTTTCTGCCATGATCGTTGGGCAGCCGTGGTTTTATGTTTTTGGATACAATCCGGTTAGCACCTGAACCACCTTTCAGGCAGCTTCTTCTGCGTCACAGTTAATCCTGTTGGCATGTGGTTCGTCCTTCTTGGTGGTATGCTGACATTACCCTGGATTACCGTGGCCTCTTGATTCATCACAATAGACTTGCTGTCTTGGTCACAGATGCGTCCAGCCAAGACGTGCCACCCAACAATTGTCTTCTTAGAAACTTGGGCTATGTCACCCATAATGTTGTGTGTCATTTCAATATTTGGCAAAACTGTGCTCATTACCCGCTATTGAACTTTCACACTCTGCTATTACTAGTGCAATGTGCAATTCATTGAATGACTTCCGGCAACCGGCTGGCCAATTAGCCATTGAAACCTACCCACACTAAATGACAGTGTTTAATTTTCATGTCCAACCCCTGTGATATAATATTATACTATATATATATATATATTATATATAGTATTATATATATTTTAATTTTTACTATATATATATATATCATATATATATCTATATATATATCGATATATCTCTATATAGTATATATACATAACAGTACATATAAGGCTTGGTGTGGTCTTCTACACGTGAAATGCTCATCAAACTGGAATGTGACCACACTTAACCTAGTTTGACAGGTAGTAGTGCATTGACACAAGAAAATACTGTATATAAAAAGTTATGTGGACTAAAAATGCCATGTTATGTGCACAGATCAAAGGAGAATGAGTAGAGTGGTTAAAGATAATCGGAAGATGAGTGTGGTAAGATGAAACTCATTTCGAGCTATGACATGGAGTCACAATTTGGTGTAAATTGTTACAAACATGGATCTATGCTTGTATCAATTAACAGTTCAGGCTGGTGGTGGGGATGTCATATTATGGATAATATTTTCTTGACACACTTTGGGGACCTTAGAACCAATTGAGCATTCATTTAAACAATCATCAGAACTAAGCCACATCCTTGTTGCTATACCAGTCCCATCCCTTGTCTACCACAGTGCAACCCATATTCTGAGGGCCCCGTCAACCGCGAATGACAAGTTCACAAAACTTTAGGATGTGGTGGAATAGGAGATTCAAACATCTGTCCAACCCAGTACTAGCAAGGTGCACCTAATAAAGTGTCCAGTAAGAGTATATGTACAATTGGGATTCAATATAGTATTCAATATATTTATAGATTAATCTAAGAAAATAACAGAGAAGAAAAAGATGTCAAACTTAAAAGAGAATGCAAATACACAAAACAAAGCCATACACATGTTGAAGACATTATATTGAAAACTAACAATTGAAATCTAATAATCTAATAATGCAGTAAATTGGCCAATCCCTATTGACTACAAAAGTGTGTGGGTGAGTGTATATGAACAGCAAACAGAAATGTGAAGCAAAAAAATGTATTTATTTTCTTTTAACACCTCCTTGTACATATTACAGGATAGTTTAGTTAAAGGACCAATCAACTTGTATTGTTTTGTGGTGTTTAAATGTCCCACAAGTCACTAACAGCTCAAGTTGGATCCTACAATCTAAGAATGCAGTGTGCATTATCATTGCAGTGAGTCTGATACTTAAACATAACTGTACAATAACTTCACTTGGTTTAATTACATTTTAAACCTGGGAAAAGTCTATGCTTTTACCTGTTTTAGTTCTTCAGAATTATTGTAACTGTATTTGCACTTTTGATTACTGTCCTTTTTTTTATGACCTTGCTATATACACTCTACAAAAGTCCAGATTTTTACAGTTCTGAGTACCTGTCCAGGGTGTTCTCTGTCTCTTGTGAATTGACTGCTGGAGATAGGAAAAAGCCTCCCCCCCCAACCATAAAAGGATTGAGTTATTGTCGGGGTTCGACATTTTGGACTTTGTTTGTGGTTTTGTTTGTTTACCTTTTGTCTAGATGTTTCTATTTTGGGTTTTGTAGTCATGTTTGTTTATTTCTTTTTGCTCCCCATTAGTTTTGTTCTCTCTACCGCCTCCTAGTGTTTGTTGTTTTCTCCCCCCTCGCTCTTAGTTCCTTTAGTGGTTGCTTTCTTATTACTTGGTATGGTTTTGTTATGATTATTATTCTAGTTCTTTGGCTTCATTGGGTTCTCTAGTTTAGTTTCCCATTTAGGATCTTTGTGTTTATTTATGGTTAGGTATTTTTTTCTTTGCACTCTTCTAATTTATTTGTTTCTTTTCAGTTACTCTTCTTGTCATTAGTTTTCCTTTTTTAGTTATTATTTACTCGGTTTTAGTTTCCTTTACATTTATAGTCCTTCCTAGCTTAGTTCCTCTAGTTTATCTTTATTCTCCAGTCCCTCCTTATAGGTAAGCTTTAGTTATTGTTTACTTTTATTCTAGTCCTCGTTGTCTCTGCTTCATTCTCAGTTTGTTCAGTCAGTGTTGGTTTAGTTTTGTTTACTTTTGTAGCTAGGGTTCCTTTATGGTTTCTTTTGTTAATTCTTAGGTTGCCAGTTTCTTAGATCTTTGGTTGTGGTGTTTCTTTTGTTCCCTCTAGTTTCTCAGTTTACTTTACATTGTATTCACACTTGCCACTTTTGGCCTGCTTTAAACGGACCAGAGTTCGTTTACCCCTTTGGTCCGGGCCTTTTGTGCAGGTGTGAATACACTCAAGCGAACCCTGGTCCGGACCAACAACCAGACCAAGACCCACTTTTTGAGGTGGTCTCGAACAGTCCGCTTTATGGTCTGAATACAAAAAGTCACCAGTTATAGTACTCAGTTATTGCTAAAGTGCTTCTAATTAACTGGTAATCAGAATAGGGGCTATTGTTTCAGGGTGAGCTCGCTCAGGGGGTTGGTCGCAGTGTTAGTGACGTCACTGTTTAACTTTGTGTAAGAAATCTAATGTGAGGCTACAGTTGTGGGAGACCCGAATACTAGTTAGCGCAACGTGTGCGTGAATGACAAGTGAGTATTATTAAGGGTTTAATTAGATATTCTTTGTTAACTGCTGCAAATGAAGGTCCGGAGCTTCCTTACCCTAAATGACGGCTGTGTCGGCTCAGTACCTGTGCCTGCTGATTAGCCACTAGCACATCGGCGGCTGCAGCTTGGGTGTACATGCATCATGTTCATGCTGACTAACACTTTTATGTTCATTGTCTGGTTTCAGTACAGGTCCCAGAGTGTTATCCCTGCAAAAATATGTAGCGTAATTAGTTTAAGCTGACCTTTTACCGGCCGTTGTTCAAAGCTACTGTTAACGCTAATCAAATAGCTTCAATGGCATTTCACAATA
Source organism: Crenichthys baileyi (assembly GCA_036173005.1). Taxonomy (NCBI): domain Eukaryota; kingdom Metazoa; phylum Chordata; class Actinopteri; order Cyprinodontiformes; family Goodeidae; genus Crenichthys; species Crenichthys baileyi. The sequence continues at coordinate 12,580 of JAHHUM010000534.1, read as the reverse complement.
AGAGCGCAATGCCGTTTCCGCTACAGGAAGTGCAACATTAACACTGACAGTGGCTTGACACATTGGAGATACCTGTCTGTGTATAGTTTAATGCTCTGTTTATGATGTAATGAGGAGGAGGGATATTGTAATCTTTAATTTACCAACCTTATTTGTTTTGTGCTGTTTATACCAGTCTGTTGACTGTAAAGCTAATTTATGGATATGTTATTATTATAACCTAAGTTGTGTTTGTTATTTTATAGGAAACCACACATACATACACATACAAATATCCCCTCCTCATATGTTTTGTGGAAATAAAGAGAAGAAGAAATTATTGGATCAGTCTCCAGCCCCTTTTCTGACCCGTACTCTGAATGGCCTTAAGAAGTGCTCTGGCCGGCACCCTAGTATGAACTTGGTGATCAAACCTAGACTAGCACCTTACAGTCTCTCCATTACAAAAAGCGTACGTCTCTTTGGACATAAAAAGCCACTGTAGCTGGTAGCAAAGGTGTGTGTTGTAAGGTAATCATACCTGATAAGCTGTGTGTTGCTTAGCAACGCTACTGGCTTGTTGTGGGACAAGACATGTAGAGAATGTCGGCGTTCAGCACGTATTCTCCGATGGGTTCCAAAATTATAAATGGAACGTCTCAAAGTCTGTGTTGAATGAGCTGCTCTTCACTCACAATAATATTGCAGCTGTAATAATGCCATAAATATGCAGAACAGAGGTGGTGCACGCAGCACATCTACAGCTGTTTTCCTAAATTTCCGGGTCTGTGCTCTGTCCCGCCCCCGTCATTTCTGTCCAATGGGAACAATGATCGTCACCCGCGTGGCTCTGTTTACAAGTAATAGTTCACTTGCAAAAAGTACAATGTGAAAACAAACCGCACCAAATGAAAAAAATAAAGTTCGCTTTTGGTCCGGACCAAACAAGCGGACCAAAGGACTTTCCTGGTGTGAATACGGCATTAGTTAATGATTATTCTAGGTTCTTATGTTTCTTTTGGTTATTTATCTTTGTCCATAGTTTTGCTTAGATCTGTTTCCCTGAGTTTTGTTATTCAGTCCCTTACTCATAGCTTTGTTCTTGTAGTCAGTTACCCTTTGGTAATGTTATAGTCTAGCTCTTATGTTCCCTTTGTCTTTCAGTCTGGTCACCATAGCAACTATTCATGTTCCCTCAGTTCTCTGCAGCCTGGTCCACACCTGATTCATGTCTCCTCTGATTTCCTGCCTCTCAGTCTCTTTGGTCCATACTCCACTTCCCTCTGTTTATAAGCTCTCTGGTTTTCATTGTTCTTCGCTGGTTCCTCCCGTTTACTACCATGACCATGTTCAGTTTGTGCTTCGCTCCGGCTCCGAGTTTCATGTAAGTTTTCGGCTCACTCATGTCTAGCGCTGCTGTGACTTATGCTATGTTTTTGCTACATTTTTTGGAAGAACCTTTTGAATAAAGAAGAAGCCTTCTTTTAACATGCTGCAGCCCAGCTCTTGTCTGCGCTTTGGTCCACCTCAACCCCAGAATGTGACGGTTATGTCATGATGCCTAAGTGAAAATCTATAAATAATAAAATACAATCAATACACTATAAAAACATGTAAAATCTTCTAATGTAAAATTCTTTTCCATTTTTAGAGCCTTCTGAAATGACTTCTGATACAATTCTGTTTGCCATGTCTGCTATTTTCCCTAATCTTTATGATCTGGCTTTATTAAACATAAAGTGCCCAATTTCCAGTTTTTAAAATCTGTTCAGTAAAAACCTAAAAACAATTCTAAAAGACACCTACAATTTGTTAAGGAATGGATGACAATACATCTAAAGAACACTGGTGTAAAGTCTGTGGGAATACAATTTTATCCCACATTTTTAGTATCCCACCCTTAGAGTGATTATAAAACCAAATTTCTGCATTAACTTTAAGAACTGAAAGACAATGTAAGCCTTTTAGTATGTGGAACTCCGAAAAGCCAAAGCATGAAGAAACAAAAGCTATCTACTTATGCATCTGGACTTGGTAATTTATTTTACTCTGGCTACAGACACAGAAAAATACACTTTTGCCATCTAAGGTCTTAGTAGTTGAAGTAAGTGAAGCAATATAGGATTTTAATTTACCTCGACCTGTTCACCATTTAGCTGATTTATCCACATAAACATGGAATTTGCTGCACTTAAATCCTCTGAATTAAAAAATTCACAGAAGTGAAAAAAAATGAATAAGATGCCCTTCGACAAGAATTTATATAATGCTGAATATCCAATTACTGAACGGTTTTATGCAAATGTAGTTATTATTTAAGACCAATAGCTGTAATGCCATGACCGTCAACTTGATCAGTAGCAGCTGTTCTTGCTTAAAATCCACTTTTCATATATGAAATGCTAATGATATGGCCTTTGATATATAAATAAAACGGTATGCATGACATGCCACTCAGCTACAGATATTATTGGAAAAGTACTCATGACTATTAATTTTAAAATCTGGACTTCAGCATAAATGTTTTGTCCTACCCAGTTAATTATGCGCAGCATTGTCTCTCATTCCGCATTTAATGTTAGGTTGACAAGCTTAATTCGGGGAAGGTCATTAAATAGTAATATGATGCTTAAGAGGGTAGACTGGTGGCTGGACTGGTGTTAGGCAGAAAGAGTTATTTTTGTAATTTGGATCATTTTGCTCCCTTGTATTGTCATATTGTCTGAGAGCATTCATTGTTCTGCATAAGAAGGTCACAGCTTGCACTAAACACACTGTGGCATATATTTCAGGGCATCATCAAGCCTCAGGCACACAGTGAAATGCCATGAGCTTGTCCCTTTCACTAATGATTGCAAGTCACATAAATTTGCTTCCCAAGGCCCTCCTATCTGTGTTTTTCTAGGTCCAGTCGATGCGCGGCATACAAACAAATGAGTAATTGACAATACCTGGGATAGTGTAAATCCAAAATCTGGTCCATCCAAAGTGGTTCTTTGTCAAGAGCCCTCAGTGTCTTATTAAAAGAGAGAAAATACCCCTAAAGCAGCATTTTTCAAATGCTAGGAACTACATTGATGCTAGCTGCAAATTTTTTATAACCAACAAAATCTGCTTTTAGAAGTTGGTGTCACTTCAATTTATTTCTTGTGTGACTGTTCTTGCTACTTTCTTTGTGGTTTTGTTTTAAAGCTTTTTTTGCTTGTTATTTAGTTAGGCAATGCAGACAAAACAACCTAATTTGTAGTGTTTAGGGAAATGGTTTCATCATTCTCTGGCTTGGCTATAGCAAGTAAAAGCATATTAATATTGATATATCAATAAGCCTTATTATATATCAAAATCAGTCCGAAAGAGGAATTCTTTACCTTTCCATTGAGCTATCCGTATGTCATAAGAAAATAAGAATAAGGAGTTTCCTGTATATTTCTAATCAATTAAAATTTATTTATAATCAACATTAAAATTGCCACTTCAACCAAACAGAAGAAAAATCACCAAGAGCTGATCACTCGTAGAGTCAAGGATTACATTTATAACTAATCTCTAAAACTAATATTTTTCACTAATAATTAATCACACAAAAACAAACACACAAAGGCAAAAATAAAAAAATAATACCCTACACTAATTATAATCTAAACATTTACTTAAAAATAATGAAATTTAAACTAGGGAAGTAAGATTAAAATTAAATTCTAAACTGATTAAAGAGCTAACATTAATCAAGAGTTTATCAGTCTCTCACAAGCTTCAAGGAAAATGGTTTAAAGCATTAGTGTGCGTTCTAATACCTACTTTAATATGAGTGGGAAACACAAAAAAATGGAGATTACTAAGATTCAGAATATGTCTTGCTCCGTCAGCTGTCAGCAGCACCACAAAAGAGCTGAAAATAGTGTCGTTCTGGGTGAGACATGAGCTGCTTAACTTTTTCTGAACCAATTAGGTGTCTCCTCAGGTAGTTCCCTTACCTCTGTCTCATTTAACTTAATTGAGCAGGTTGGGCCAAACCTTCTTGATTGGTGTCAAGAGTGACTGATCAACCAATCAGAGCCAGACTTATAGTATAGTTAATTAGCAAGCCAAAGAATAATTTAGATTTTACAGTTTTTAATCTAAAACACCTGTAAACTCAGAGAGACTTGTCTAATTCCCAAAAATATTGACAACTATCACTGTGTGCTAAATAAACATCTTGTGACTGGGTTTTTTTTTCTCACATTCAAAGTTTGAAACAATTTAATCATTACATTGAATCAAAGGTAGGTTAGCATTTCAAAGTTTGACATATTCAGTAATCATAGTTAATTATTGGTTATTCAACAGCTTTCTAAATTTCAGCATTCAACACAATAAAACAATTAATTCAAGAAGTTTATGTACTGACATGGATTCAGAAAAAAAATATATGTATTGTGTAACATCTGACAAGAATAAATGAATCTTATCTTTGACACCTTTGAACACCATCTGCATAGCAAAATAGGTTATTTTGACTGGACTGATGGCTCTATAAGGACTTTTTGAAGGAACCTAGAGATAAACAGTTCTTGTAGGAGAAAGCTTAAATTCCAAGAAGATAGCATTTTGGTTAAGTCCAACTGTATTTTTACCCCTGGCAGATTTAGATTTAGTCAATGCAAACAATCTTCTATGGCATTACAGAAAGTTCTGCTTATGTTTGCTGACCAGCTTTTGCAGGTTTCAACTGATAACTTATATTGTTATCCTCCATGATGAGCTCCAAGCTGTTTTTTTAAGGTTAAAGCCTGCTTGCTATCACCCTAATGTTTAGCGCCCTATACAGATTCTGTTTCTAGTGACTAATAAGAATATTGCCAATATTTTACTGTTTGGACAATAATTTTAATAGAAAAGAGGTAAAGGTTCAATATCTCCTATTCCATTCTTGATGATATGGCCAGTATTTAATAACTTTACTTTTGTTTGTTTTTTTTTTTGTTTATTGCAAAGCTCAAACCCTCAAAAAGGGATCTAAATCAAGCAGCAAAATATGTTGTATATGAATAAGAGAGAGAAAATGGAAATGGTTGCTGCTGGATTTAGTCTATATGCTTTTTGGCTAACATGCTGCCGTGGTAAGGAGGGAAAAGATAAGGACTGTGGTGTTTTCACACAACTGAGGGCTGTGAGAAGGCGAAGGAGTGATATGTGGTGACAGCACAGTGCCACGCTGTTGACACAGCCTGCATCTCCTGGATACTGAGGGCGGGATTGCCCCGGGCTTGATTATTTACAGGCCTCTGCCTTCAAAAAATATTCAGTGAGGGCACTCTAAGAAACCCTCCTCAGCAAGGCCTTTTAATTGGATGGGAGCCATAATTTATTAATGGGACTGACTATATGCAAGCCCATTTTTTCATGCCTAGTGATTATTAATGGCTGCTGGATCAAAAGAAAGATATGACCTGTGTGATATTCCATGTCAGCCTGCGAGAGGAATACATTTCCATCACCAAATTGCAGAGGGTGGGGGGGATCGGCCGTTCGGGCATCTAGGAAAAGCTGAGAATTTTTTAGAGTATGTCGACCCTGTAAAACATGCATGGTAATTTCAGTGAAATCCGGTAAAATATTGACTTGCATTGACTTGCATCATACACTAAGTTTGAATGGAAGGTTGGAGAGATGTTCATCCAGACTGAAGGTTAAATGCAATCAAGCTTCTCCTAAAGTCATGGGAAGAGAGATTGTTTCTAAGAATGGTTTTTCATTTTATTTAAATTGTCAGTGGAAGCAAAAAAAAAAAGCTAATTGGTTGGATTCTGTTCTATTTGCATGTCCACATTTATCAGGCCATATGAGATCAGTATATTTGAATTGTTGGAAATTCTTTAACTGAGGTTCATAAACACCTCTGAATTACAGTCACATGTCAGGATCATCACTGTAGTTCTACGCAACCAAATGAGACATGACATTCTCTTTACTGCTTGCCTCTTCAACTTAATTATTTACAACCTATGAGGAAAAAAACGTGTCAGTGTTGAATTTTATTGTCACTGTCTCATTATGCAAAAGGGCATTCGCCTCTAACTTATTGTCTGAGCATCCTTCTCAGGACTACCAATATCCATCCATCTATTCCCGCTTCTTCTATACAGGGTCGAGGAGGAGCTGATACCTATCTCCAGCAGTCTATGGGGAAGAGGCAGGGAACACCCTGGACAGGTCGCCAGTCCATCGGTCAACATTCACACCTAAGGGCAATTTAGAGAGATCAATTAACCTAACAGTCATGTTTCTGGACTGTGGGAGGAAGCCGGAGTAAGCTGAGAGAACCCACGCATGCACAAGGGGAACATGCAAACTCCATGCAGAAAGACCCCCAGCCGGGAGTTTAACCCAGAAATTTTTGCTACCACCTGCGCCACCGGGCAGCCCAGCATAAGAATATTTTAACAGAAAAAAATACAAGGAGGGTATGCTCACTTTTAGCTCACCTTTGGTAAACCTGCTTGTATTTTTGGTCATTTTGATTATTATTGCTTACAACTAATACAATTATTTTCAGAAAATCTGAATATTACACAAGACTAATAAAAAAGTTTTAATGCAGTACTAATACGTTATGGTCTGCACAATCATTGGGAAGACCGCTGACTTGACAGCTGTCCAGCAAAAAGTCATCGATGTCCTCCACAAGGAGGGTAAGCCAACAAAGAGTGCTGTTTTCTAGTAAATTAACGGAAAGTTAAGGAAGAACAAAGTTGCTCAACTCAGGGTTTTCCACAGTCTTGTCAGAATTGGGAAGCAAAGCATATTCAAGAATGTGGGGGAGATTCATAAGGTATGGACTATAGTAAGAATCAGTGTGCCAAGAGCTACCACACACAGATGTACATGGGTACAACTGTCGCACCTTTGACAAGCTGATGGCCAGTATTACGTAAGTAGGTTATCACAAAGTCCTTCATAGTTAACCCATTCAACAGCCCAAGAGCCAACAATACATAAATTTAAATTACAATTGCAAATGCAAGAAGATAAGCTTTTTTTCTGAGGGCCACTGAACAATAGACTGTCTTCTTTTTTTCAACTTAGTAGGAGGCATCATCAGCAGGCCCCTATCACAGAGGCTCTGAGACTTTCCAGGGATATATAGGTGCAGAAGTCTTCTGATATAACCTGGTGCCTGTCTGTGACAAGCTCCACAATTCAGTAAAAGATTTTAAAACTGTACTCTAAAATAGACTGGAAGCCAGTGTAGTTGCAACAAGCAACCTGGGCTTCTTTAACACCTTAGCAGTGCCACCGGTACCTCCATGCCATGTTGCATTACTCCAATTCAAGCCAAATTAACCCCAACAAAGTACTAAGTGGATTTATAGTTATTACATGAACATACTTTCCAGTAGCTGATAGTTCCATTTTAAATATCTCTTATTTGTCTTTTTTCATAGCAGTAAGCCATAATCTTTAAAATTAAATCTTTTTAATCTTTTTAAATAAATCTTTTTGTGACAAAAACAAAATTAATTTAGCAATATGTACAGCCTGTTGTGAATAGATATTGACTAAGCATTTTTAGCTGTAATAAAAATGCATCATTGTCAGAGAGAGACCAAGAAGGCAACAGCTTCCAGCCATGTGCTGTCCGTATTTGTTAAAAATGAAGAGTGCATTGAAACTGCCACTAGCCCTCTTTAGAGTGCCACAGAGAGTGATAACAGCATACGTCAATCACTTTTAGGAAAGATGCATTAGGGTGACAGTTACAACTTAAAAAGAAAAAAAGCAAGCACTCCCATTTGGAAAGCAAAGCATTGCAGCATCATGTGCTGTACAAAAGGTATTACTGTCTGCAAGTTGCACTCAGGATGCATTAGTTTTTTTCCTTTTATTCTCTTGCTTTGGATTTAATCTTTTGTCAGAAAATTACAGGGTTGGGCCAAAAGCATATTTATTTTTAGATTTTTTTTTCTTTTTTCAGTAGGAAAGCAGTAATTGTTTTTTGAACCCCAAAGTTTGAGATAATTGTTTGGTGTGACAGATGTGAGAATAGGAGTGGGTGGACATGACTTACGTTAAACTCTCAGCAACATAATATGACTGAGACTGGAATTCATTTATTTATAGGATTTATGAACATATGTGAACATGTTTCTTTTTCTAGACAAGCACACCACTTCATACATAATCACCTTACACTAAAATATAAGCATTGGTAAAGTACGCAACTTGTTCTTTCAATTTCCCTATTATAATAAGGTTTAACATCCACATTTTTTAAGAATATGATGACTTGTCAATTCCCTGTAATTTCCACGTTCTACTTATGTGGTATTTGGAAACAAACAGAGAATCACGGGTGCAGCATTAATGCATTGTGACTTGTCGTCCTCCATGTAGCAAGACCTCAATTTTCTAATGAGTTAAATTGGGCAGTTTAACACTAGAGTGTCAATCAAGCCACTGGCATTTTGGCATCTGACAGTTGGGTCATGTATTCCTTTGAGGGACATAAGCACTTTAACCACATTATACATGGCTTGCATTTTTGAGCCTTAGAGCAGTGGTCCCCATCCCCTGGGCGTGGATCAATTGGTACCCCCCCGCCCCGAAAACGGGGTAAGCTCCAGGTTTTTTTTTCTCCCTATGTTTATTGCTCAAACTTCCCTTAGTTAAACATAGACATGTGTGGTATCCTCTGAAACATCACAATCTTGGCCAAAAGCCGATATAAACCATTTCTACGAACACCAAACACAGTTAAAACTACAAGCAGTTGAATCAGAAAGTAAACACACCCTACAAAATGGAGTCACCGGAAGTCTCAGCCTCTGCTTCCTGATTGGTGGGATTGACGTGAAAGACTTGGAGATAACTTTATTCTACTGGCTCTAAGGATGAAAAGGAGGAGTCATTTGTGGAATTCGGCCCATCCAAACTCTAGTTATGGGTATGCGTAACGGCGCGTATTTCAAAAATCAACAAGTTCAAATAGGGCAGAACCGCTTATGCAGCTGTGCGTGTATGTGTTTTTTTTAAATAATTTTTTTGTGTTGGATTATTTGGTTTTTTAAGCCCAATGGCTTCCTGAAAAAAGTTTTAAAACGTGGATGAAGCATTGGACCAAATTACGGCTGAGTTTTGTGCTGAGGACGGCAAATGAAGACCGGGACCACGTTTTTCTCAGATGATGGGTCAACAAAGAGTGCCACAGCTTGACAAAAGGTATGTTCATAAAGATGCAGATGTATTCACTCCTGCTACTTTTGGTCGCTTTAAACGGAACAAAACGTCTCTTCGAACTTAACAAGCCATTGTCGCTGGTATCAAAAGGTATATAAAGTTATAAAATCATACCTGTTCAGCTGGGCAATGCTTAGCAACATGTGGGAGAGAACGCCGTCTCTTGCTTGTAGCACGCATTGTCAACCCCGTTCCAAAAGTATAAATAGAAGGCCGCAAAATATGTGTAGAATGAACTGCTTTAGGCTCTCACAATATTTCTCCTTAAAAAAACGGTAGAAATATGCAGAACAGAGCAGCTGCGTGTTGTTGAGTTTGTGAGTCTCAGCGGGCACACCAACATGACGGTTCAGAAAATAAGGAATATTACTGAACCATGTTGTTCCAAATAAAAGAAAAAAAATGATGTTTGGATAAAAAGTATGAAACAGTTTTATTAGAGAACAGTAGAATATGGCTGACCTACCCTTGGTTTTATTAAAATGTTTGAAAGTTGGTTACAGTTGCTTAAACATCTTTAGCGACTGTTATACTTATTGGGGAAGCTACACTTTTGACCAAACTATTTTAAGATACCAAATTCTATTTCCAGGTAAAAAGTGGAAAGAATCCAAAATTTCTGAAACTACACAGCCAACATGTGTATGTGGGCCCCATAACAAATTTGCTCAGGCTTAACGGTTACAAAGTGGGCTTGTGCTCTTCAATTGGCTTAATATATGGGGCCCATATCGGCTAACTAACTAACTAGGGTGTAAGAATGCACTCAGCCCACAAGGACATTACACAATCATGAGACCACAAGATGATGGATGGATGGATAGATAGATGGATGGATCAGTTATCCCTCCTACTACCTACCCCCCGACCCCCCCCCCCCCCCCCCAGTTGCCTGCACATTCTCTCCCACCAGCTGATCCTGATTCTCCTAACTTCCTGTTTTCATTGGTCCATTCGACACCCTTCCTCAGCATTTATACTCTAGTTTTCATTGCTCTTCACTGGTTTGTCCTGTTTGCTACCTGGTTCCATGTCCGTTGATTCCACGATGCTGTTAACCTCCTGCCCATGTCTCACACCTGCTTTTGTTTCTGTGCCTGGTCTTTCTGTACGTCTGTTTATTATTAAACCTTTCATGTACTCCACTACGCTCTGCATTTGGGTCCTACCTCTACACGTTATGACAATGTTTGATCACTCTGTCAGATGCTTACCCGACTCACGAAAACCTGTAAAGTGGCCCTTTAATACAGTATGAAGCAGCGAAGCACATGTCAGTTTGCCATTCGTGGTATTCTGACAGATAGCTTGTATCTTGCCTGTCACCTTTTCTTTCGGCAGAGTAAAATGCAACCATAGAAATGACTGGAAAAGCAGTGAAGGCTTCTTGAGTGCTTAACAGTGCATTTTAGTAATTAAATATGTACTTTGATTTGTAAAAATTAGCATTGCAATATACAGATGTAAATCTTTTCATAGATAAAAACAAGTAAACATATATTGAAAGAATAAACAGTACATTTGGCAAATGCCACCCAAAAAAAATCATGAATGCGAAGAAAGAATTCAAGATCATTCAGTAAATAAAAGCAGGGATCAAACATATTCACATTACTTATATATTTTTTTAACGGCAGCTTATTTTATCCGTCTTAAAAAACATTTGCTTTTTCAGTAGTGACCTATAACTACATAGTGGAGAGCCAACCACTTCTAATAGAGTTGTCAATACCATGCTGAAGTCAATCCTGTGTGTAATAACTTCCCAGATGAATTCTACAAAAGCTTCTGGGGCATTCAAGCACTGCTCTTCATCAAACTGAATTGAAAAGCAGCAAAATTCAAGGCTTCAAGCAAACACAAACTTGGCCTCTTGTCGTTTGAAGCCTAACAAGAGATAAATGTTATGGATTCACTTTTCCTACTTTTTGTCATTGGAGGCACACCAGCAACATCACCAGCAAGAGCCTGCACCTTATAACAGAAGTCACTACATCTATAATCCATCTCGATCAAGTTCAAAAAGCAGACACCTATCAATGTAGTAAAAAAAAAAAAAATCATGAGTTGCTGGAAGTGTCACTTTAATTACTACGGAGAAACATTTCCTTTGAATTTTGTACACCTAATTTTCAACAGGTCTCATCAATGAAAAAAATGAGCTTTGAAATTCTCAAATAGCTTTTCAGTTTTTCATTTTCATTTTCACTATTCATTATTTTCTAAACCTTGATATTGGCTGTTTCTGAGAGCATTATCATTATGGTGTTTATTTTTGGCCTGTTTTTTTTTTCAATGAAGAAGCTGGTGTTGTTATCTGCTTCTGTAGCCCATCTGCTTCAAGGTTTGACGTGGTGTGCTTTCTGAGACACTAGTGAGCATACTTTGGTTGTAACAATTGATTGTCAAGACTGTTTTCTTTCTAACATCTCAAACCAATCTGTTCATTCTCCTTTGACATAAATCTACATAACTACCCCTTAATGGATATTTTCTCCATTTTAGACCATTCTCTGTAAAGCCGAGAGATGGATGTGCATAAAAATCCCAGTAGATTATCAGTTTCTGTAATATTCATTGTTAAGCACGAACAACCATGGCACTTTCACAGCCACTTTAATCCTCTGTTTTTCCACATTCTGTTGCTCAGTTTGTAATTCAGCTAGTTATCTTCATCACGTCTAAATTTCTAAAAGCATTGAATTTCTGTCATGTGATTTTCAGATTTGTTTTTTTGTGTTTAACAAGCTAACCTAATAAAGTGGATGGTGAGTGTAAGTGGTTTAGCATTTGACTGAAATAGATATTAAGGTTTGGTTATACAGTATGCCCATGTAGGACATTGATGCTCCTCCTTAAATAAATAGACATGTATGGACAAAGCCCTCTGTCCATCTTCTGTATTTATTTTCAGCCACCGAAAGAAATGAAGATGGAGACAAAAACTACAAGAGAAGTGGCTTAACCTCTCCATCTACCTGTTGCCATGTAATGAATGGCTACACAGATCATGCCCATCTCTTTTCATGTCGCTTTCTGAGAATGTACATTACCACGACTCCCTCCAACGCCTCCATGTTTGCTATTGTCTGAAACTTTCATCTGATTTCATGAGCTAAGTCATAACTTCTCTCTGGTGGAGATAGTGCCCAACATCCATAACAACCTAATGAACACACTGAAAGCATAAGGGCAGCGACACTTGATATCATAGAGGGCAGTGACCCTAAATGAAAAAGGCTTTTTCTTAGGGTTGACTTAAATCCACTCAGGCTGGACTGTGTTATGTCTATTCCTGCTTCGCCTTTAGTACTTAAGCAAAACACACATTTAGTGGCAAAATAGTAGTTGTGACCCTATCTCCTTATCACCAAAAACCTCA
>JAHHUM010000533.1:0-37138 GCA_036173005.1 Crenichthys baileyi | reverse complement strand
CCCTTTCCCTTATATTTTTGTCTTGTTCATCTAGCTTTTGCTCTTTTTTCTGTATTTTCCGACGTGTTACCACATAATCTCTAAACTCCTTATGTGGCATTGATGTCAGACCAACAAATCTTCGAGTCTGCTCCGCACAGGTGCTGGCATACTCCACGATGGTATTTCCGAATATGGTTGTGAGTAGAGGACTCTCGTCAATGTCCTGTTCTGCATCCTTTTTCCCATTCTCCAATTTTTTTGGAGATGTACGTTGCTGGGTTCTCATTGTCACCCAGTGGTTCCCCTTTCAGGCTCTGGGGCTCCCCCTTGCTGGGTATTCTGCTCGCAGTTCTCTTAAGAGCCATTTGGGAATGCATTGAATTCAACTCCATCTGCTCGATGATGAAGCATCCAAGCATAGTTTCGTTTCAAAATGTTCTCCTGGTTGGAGCCCCAAGACACTGTCCCCAAAACTGCTTTAATGTCCCCCAATGCCAGCAGTTTCCCCTACTGTTGCTTTTTAATTTTGTAATCCACTTTTTGCACCATTCGTGTACATCCGGCAACCGGAGACCAATCCGACCAGGTCCACAGAGGCCCAAGGAACATTTTGGGGTTTGTATTTCCTTTGACCAGAATTGGCATCTGTGGTTTGTCTGTGTACTATCAGGTGGATGAATTTTGGGCCGATAGCGCAAATCGTACCGTCTGTCCATTTTGTTCTCTGTTTTTTTTGGATCCTTCACTAAGCTGCCTACCCAATTTGCAGCCTCTGCTTGTTCTTCAGCTCTGCTTTCTGGTTCTTTAGGTTAGAATATGATTGTCCAGTTTGTTTTTTCTATTTCTTGAATGATGGGTTCTATCTATTTCACGTCTAATCACCCAGTATGATCCAATTGATCCAGTACAATCACCTCCTGGTCTTCCAGTGTGTTCCGCACGAACATCAATTATTCTTGTCCTACCTGGTTTGTTTTTGTTGAATTTATTGAATGTCCCCTGCTGGTCAACTGTACCTTCTGGAAGGCTGTCTCCTTGTTGTACTACAATGCTGCGGGAGGTGTGCCCCTGAATTGCAACTGTGAAATCTGTATTTATTGGGAGTGGTCTCGGCATTGCAGTGTGGTTTTGAAATTTGCTTCCCGCAGGTGCACTTGCATGTGAGGTCCGTCACTTACCGGAAATACACTCCGTGGATTAGTGGTGGCCATCTCTATTTCTCATTAAGTTTCGCACTGATGTTCTGCAATAAGGCACCTGTAATATTTGAACTTCTTCCCTGTTCTGTTTCTTCTTCTTTGTAATCAAGTTTCCCATGATATTAAATTGTCCAGCCGAAGGGTATATTCACTATAGGCTTCGGATTGTTGGGTTTTAGTTCCATCATGTTGTTTTTTCAAGTCTGTCACTGCTGTTTCAATTGCTGTCTTATTTCTGACCTTCCTCTTTGAATACTTTAAATGTTCAACTCATTTATCTTTTTGCCACTCTTTTCCTTACTTTTGTCCTTTTGCCTTATAATCCAGAATTCGAGTCTCCAGTTGTTCCATGTGACGGTCAAGCTTCATTTTCGAGGCCATGGTGAAGGCAATCCACGTGTCCTTTATTCCCATTTCTTAGAAATCTTTGGGATCTTTGAAGCGTGATCTGGGTTCTTACACCCGATAATCACTGTTGGTAGATTGCTCATTTTGTTCTCTTAAAAAAGATTGTTTGTATTGTTCTTTAAAAGTATTTATTTTCCTCTTAATGTTGATGTTTTTAGTAACTTTTTAATATTGTCTTATCCAAATCAAATGAGTCTTGAATTTGGTCTTTGTATCCTAATTAAGCCTTATGCAGTCCAGATACTTATTTTTTAATAATATTAAACTTAATAAGCAACTGGTTGCTGCGTGTTTTTATTTTAATTGTATGGTATGCTCTCTTAATGTAAACCTAATTGGTAACATAAAGTAAATGCTAGTATGTTTTACTCAAGGTGCTTGTTATCATTAAGTGAATTTTTTGATTAAAAGGTTTGCACCACCTCTTTACCAAATGTGGACAGTAAAAGTGCTGTAAAGGAGTTTTATATTTATCATCTGTTGATTTACCTAAACATATAAAAATCTCATCTATCTCCTATGAAAAATTTTAAAGGCCTTAGCTCAATTTCTTTTAAAACCAACTTCAGAGACCAATCCACTGACGAAGGCAACTACAAAAGGTGTTAAATGGCACACTTTTCCAAGTTGACTTTACAATTTGGAACTTTAGCCTACGACAAATACGTTAAATCGAGCCACACAGGTAGGCTGAAAAAACAACACAAAAAAACGGCACAATCACAGATCATGGAATGTTCGTGTGCTCCTCCATGGGAGGGGCTGACGGAGTGAGCTGGAAAGAAAGAGAGAGAAAAGGGAGGGGGAGAGAGCGAGGAGCAGGAGAGAGAAAGGACGGGGGGGGAGGGAGGAACGAGAGGGGGAGGAGAGAAAGAGAGAAAGGAGGAGCGAGGGAGGAAGGAGAAATAGACAGGGAGGAGAAAGAGGAGGAAAGAGAGAGAGAGAGAGGAGGAGCGAAGAAGTTAGAGAGGGAGGAAAAAGGGAGGGGGGATTAGGACTGTGTGTGTGTGTGTGTGTTTTCCAAGCTGGAAAATATCTTTTCCTTCTCTCTTTCATTTTTGTATTCAGTAACACTTTGGCAAAACTTGTGATCAAACCAGTCCAAGTTGTAACGCCTGGATTTAAAAGTGCAACTGAAGCATTTAGATATCACCAAACAGAGCAGAGAAACAGGAAGACACACTTAATTTAGACACTCACAGTTATCATTCTGAACAGAACAATGGAACCCCGAAAGCAATACACATTCAGTATGGCCAAAACATGCACATTTTCATACGCTTTACATGCCTCACACACAAAATACCAGTCGACACACTGCCTTTCACTCAATCAGCGCTGATCAAAGCCATTCATAAACCACTTCCACTTCATACGTCCTTCACACTCATACTCACACCTGATATTGTTCTTCCCCGGGGATTTCAAACCTAATTTATAGTATTGTTGATGTCCCAATTGATCAATTCTCTTACTTTGTGTAAGCTCACGAGTTAATTGTTTGTTTAACTCACTTTAGTCCTTTTAACAAGATCACATTACTACTTCTGCAGAACACCGGTCACCACTGCTCACTATAGAGATCTCAAACAAAAAAAAAGAAAACACTGCAATCAACATTGCAAGCTCCAAATCGTGTACATGTAAAATTTCAACAGCTGTGGCCTTTTCCAGCGCTTTTTGCCCTCCGGACATCACACGGAGGCACTCTTTTACCTCAACTTAAATCCACCGGCTGTGTTTTCTCAAGGTCTCCTACTTACCTTTTCTAACAAGTGTTTTTATATATACATTAGCTGTCTCTTACACAAGAAGGCTTAATTCTCGGAGAGAATCAGTATTTCGTCAGATACCATTTATAAAGACTTATGTCTGCTCTGACACCACGAAAAAGTCGGGGGTGCGCAAACTTTTTAAGACTGCCATAGGCAATTCCAACTTTTTATGTTTTTTTTGACAGTCTTCCTGCATGCAGGAAATCGTGGAGACTTTGAGAAGAGAGAAAGAAAAGAAAGAGAGAGAGACCAAAGTCTCTATCTACACCCTCCTCAGTCAAGGGCCAGAGCAGCTGAAATTCTTCCAACAAGAAAAGAGACAAAACTCACCTCCTCTTGTTGTGGGCCCCCCAAACCCAAAAGCCCCCCCAGGCTCCTCTCCAGAGGAGGTGCCGAAAAACCCTCCCGGTAGTTGAATCACGTCGGGTCCCCAATATTTAGGAGGTGTGGCTTTACACGAGCTAAGATAAGACACAGAAACTCAGAAATTCTCCATGAAACAGTACCCACGGGTGGGGACTTTTTTTCTTTAAAAAGGGGACAAAAACATCTTTACAGTAATTTTTCAGAAGGCCCCGGGAATTTAGTCTTTTCCAGGGTTTTTATACAGTCCAAAGCGGGTGTTGTTGGGGGTTTTTTCGTAAAAAATATCTTGGCATCCCTGACATTGTTTTTTTTCCCACTTTACCGGAACGACATTCAGCCCAAAATCTGGAAAACATCACAAAGGGCCAGTACAGTTTATAAAAATTCCCCAGACTTATTGGATGCAGATCAGAGTCAAAATCAAAACTTTTCCCAGTGGATGCAAAAAAAAACCCATTAAACGTTTCTCAACAAGCACTTTTCCCCCGGCTAATATTACAAAAAACTTGCATGTCCTCGAGTGCCTTTTCACAGAGTTATTTTATTATGCTAAAGACAAAAACATTTTTGATCTAGTTAAAACAGAGCTTTATGCTTCCACAGTCTCCCCCCTCTTCCCTGCTCTTGTGTCAGATGTTCAGTTACTCCTTGCCTCCTTTAGTGATAATGGTACTTGCAAAAAATGTAGCATTTTTTTAGCGGAGGAGGGTGCGGAATTGGAGGCCCGGTCCGCGCTGTTGAAAAACTGCAGATAGGTGAGGCCCCTTAGCCAGCGGGGGCCCACTGAGGGTACTCCCTGTAGCAGCCCCTTCAGCAGGGGCCCGTGCAGCCGGGGCCCAGGACGCTGGGTGCGGTAGGAAAGCATTGTCCTAGATCCCAGCCTACAGGTCAACCACCCATCTGCGTTTCTAAAAGATTTTCCCCGCTCAGCGCACAGCCGCCCAGAAGCCAACTTGGTAAATGGCGCCCCCATTGTTAGAAACGGGCACTAGAGAACCCGGACCATAGTCAAAAGTCGCCCGGGCCAAACGGGCGACATCAAAAACCACCTGAAATGCTGGCTAAGGATAAGGTAAATACGTAAGATTGTTATTCCCTGGCGGTAATGACACCCGGGGTTTCGTCAAACAGAGGGGCACCAAAGTTTGTGTTGCTTCGGTGTATAAGTTTTCCAAAAAAATGTCGGACCCGAATTTTTTTCTGGTCCCCCCCCCGATTTAACCGTGATGACAGTTTTTTGCCCCCAGCTGTCATTCAACCACTGGCTGTGTAGGTGGTGTCCAGAAAACGATGTGGGCTACATTGATAATTGGCAAACATTTTGGGGAAAACTTGGTCTGATCCGGAGAGACGGCATCCATCCCACTTTAGATGGAGCAGCTCTTCTTTCTAGGAATCTGGCCGAATTTATTAGTTCTCCAAAACTCCAAAACATCAACCCCAGGTTCAGACCAGGAAGCAGGGTCCTAGTTTAACACTCCCCTCTGCAGCTTCTGTACTGTTACCCAAGACAGCGTCTCGCCCACAGCCAAAATTGCAGCAAGAGGATTATGTTACTATAAATGAGTCAACTCCTACTAATTATTTAAGGGTTGTGAATTGGCGCTATATAAATAAACTGAATTGAAATTGAATTGAATAGATGAAGCTAATATTCCTAATATCCTGTGGAGCTTCCTGAGTTATCAGGAAGCTCCACAGGATCAAAGCAGTCCAAACACAGATCAGGTCCTACAGTTACTTCCAATGTTGTCTCACTTGCTGAGGATTAAGTAATCATCTTCGAGAGTATGTCAAAGATTTTCTTTTTAATAGAATCAATTTTATTTAGGAAGAATCCCATAAAGTCATGACTGCTGAGAGCTATGGGAAAGGATGCCTCAACAGAGCTATGACTGTGTAAGTTTAGCAACTGTACTAAAGAGAAACCTAGAATTATTCTTGTTCTCTTCTATTAATGATGAGAAATAAGCTGTTCTAGCTTGGTGAAGTGTCTTTTTATACAACAGTAGGATATTTTTCCAGATTAAGTAGGAATCCTCTAGGTGTGTAGAGCGCCATTTCTGCCATTTGTGCTTTAAAGTACGCAGCTCTGAATTAAACCAGGGAGCTAGCCTCCTATGAATAATTACCTTCTTTTTCAAGGGGGCTGCATTGTCTAATGCATCACGCAATGAGAAGTAACACTATGAACAAGAGAATCAATTGTGAAGGCGGGAAGAAACAAAATTATTGCCCTCCACTGTGTTTTTCTGTGATAATGAGGAAATTAAAAAGTGGGAACAGATTCCTTTTAAGGTTGTACAGGCATTGTCTGATAATGATTAACTTAATGCATTAAAAAGCCTCAGTTGATGCGAAATGTCTGCAGCAAAGAGTCTGATGAAAAGTAAAAGAGAGATCATATTTCTCCTATTTTAGCTATCACATTCATTGGCTCCCTGGTAAATCCAGAAATAGAATAAAATTCTCCTCCTCACCTATAAACCCTCCTTAATGATTAGCTCCATCAATACATCAGAGATCTAATGTTACATATGTCCTAACAGGAACTGTCGTTCTCAGACTGCAGGTTTATGGTGGTTCCTAGAGTCTCTGAGAAGTAGAATGGTAGAGGCAGATCCTTTAGTTATCACGCTCCCTCCTGTGGAAACAGTCCCCGGTTTTGGTCGTGAGGCAGACACCCTGTCTACTTTAAGGCTAGCCTTAAAACTTTCCTTTTTGATAAAGCTGATAGTTAGAGTGGCTTAGTTTATCAGGGAGGGAGCCTTCCTCCCTCCCTGTGGATGGGAAAGGGGAGTAGGTTTTAGCCTAAACCGGCTCATTATGGTTGAGGTGAAAAACACCCCTCCTTTTTCGCTACCTGTGCGCCCCCTTTCTTTTTTTTCCAATGGTTATAATAGTCTGAAGAAAAGGGGCCCCCCCCAATCCTTGTAGTTTTTAGTATAACAATGGCCACCAGTGGGCTCTACATGGACACACTTTATCAATGTATTATTTTACTTAGTACCCCTACACATAGCCCATTCTAAAATGGCCACGACCTAGGCGACTGTGGCTCAGTAGGAAGAGTAGTCGTCTTGCAATCAGAAGGTTGTAGGTTTGATTCCAGCTTCCCCCTGCCATATGTCAATGTGCCCCTGGGCAAGGCACTTAGCCTCTAGTTGCGATCTGCGTATCGGTGTATGAATGTGTGAGCGTTAGTGAATGCGATTGGGTGAATGTGGCTCTTGCGTAAAGTGCTTTGAGTGGTCTGTATGACTGGAAAAGTGCTATATAATTTCAGTCCATTTACCTCCCCAACAACCCTATACCATTCCAAACCCTTTGTCAAGTACCTTTAGACGACATGTGTTTTGAATTGGCGCTATATAAATAAAACTGAATTGAATTGAATTTCTATCAGCTCGAACCAATCTGGCCATTCTCCTGTGACATAAACAAGGCATTTGCGCCCACAGAACTGCTGCTCACTGGATATTTTCTCTTTTTCGGACCATTCTATGTAAACCCTAGAGATAGTAGTGCGTGAAAATCCCAGTGGATCAGCAGTTTCTAAAAATACTCAGACCAGCCCCTTCTGGCACCAACAACCATGCCACGTTCAAAGTCACTTAAATCACCTATTTTCCCCATTCTGATGCTCAGTTTGAACTGGAGCAGATCGTCTTGACCATGTCTACATGCTTAAATGCATTGAGTTGCTGCCATGTGATTAGATTAGAAATTTGGGTTAATGAGCAGTTGGACAGGTGTACCTAATAAAGTGGCCGGTGAGTGTATATCCTTTAAATATGAAATCCAAATGGTATCTGGTTTATCTTCCAACCTTTCCAA
This sequence comes from Crenichthys baileyi, assembly GCA_036173005.1. Taxonomy (NCBI): domain Eukaryota; kingdom Metazoa; phylum Chordata; class Actinopteri; order Cyprinodontiformes; family Goodeidae; genus Crenichthys; species Crenichthys baileyi. Next base: position 29,571 of record JAHHUM010000533.1, on the reverse strand, counting down.
ATACCCTTTAAACTCTATTCCATTTGCTAACAAACTTCTAGCATTCCACTGGAGCACTTTAACATTCATTATGATTATGTAAAGATTTTTTTAGGGTTGGGCTGCACAGTGGCACAGTTGGTAGCACTGTTGCCTTGCAGCAAGAAGGTCCTGGGTTCGACTCCTGGCCAAGGGTCTTTCTGCATGCTGCCCATAGACTGCTGGAGATAGGCACCAGCTTCCCCATGACCACTATGGAAGAAACGTTATAGAAAATGACTGACTGACTATTCAAGGGTACACGCTTGACTAAGGACTGCATTGATTTTTTCCCATGATATATTGTACTCGTACTCGTCATCTTCCGCTTTATCCGGGACCGGGTCGCGGGGGCAGCAGACTCAGCAGAGACACCCAAACGTCCCTCTCCCTAGACACCTCCTCCAGCTCCTCCGGGGGGAGCCCAAGGCATTCCCAGGCCAGCCGAGAGACATAGTCACTTCAGCGTGTCCTGGGCCGTTCCCTGGGCCTCCTCCCGGTGCGAGGTGCCTGGAACACCTCCCGAGGAAGGCGTTCAGGAGGCATCCAGTATAGATGCCCGAGCCACCTCAACTGGCTCCTCTCAATGTGGAGGAGCAGCGGCTCTACTCCGAGCCCCTTCCGGGTGGCCGAGCTCCTCACCCTATCTCTAAGGGCGTTCCCTGCCACCCTACGGAGGATGCTCATTTCAGCCGCTTGTATCCGGGATCTCGTTCTTTCGGTCATGACCCATAGGTGAGGGTAGGAACTTAGACCGACCGGTAAATCGAGAGCTTTGCTTTTCGACTCAGCTTTCTCTTCACCACAAAGGACCGGCACAGTGCCCCCATTACTGCGGCAGCCGCACCGATCTGTCTGTCGATCTCTCGGAACATATTCTTGCACATTAAAGTTCAAATATCCAATCATCACCTTATCTGGAAGAACGTCTCCATTAAATGTTAACATAACAGACTCACTGTCAACTTTCAGTCCATCACAAACTGCTTGTAGAGGCCTAATCCCCACAATGTGGCCTTCATTCTTCTGCTGTTTCAACTCATTTAGATTTTCTCCAACAGTGATCCTTGAATTCTGGAAACCCTAACAACTCTCTGGCCACAAAACACTTTCTTCTCCACCATCACTTTTTTACACACGGCTTGTAGCTTCATTGCTTTACTTTTCTGCTAAAGATTCTTGCACTTTATAAGAAGACATCTATCCCATAATACTTTGGCCATCTCTATCTCTCCAATTGCATTTCAAAAAGGTGAGTTTAGAGGTACTGGCCTAACAGTTTTGATATCATTGCCTTCCTTAAATTTAAATATGTCTTTAAATTCTTCCCGCATCATCGACCTCTTCCTAACATCTGTCCCTTGTAAATCATCACCATCTAAGGCTCTTTTATTTCCCAACATTTGATTGTCTGTCCTGTATGCCCTTCCCCCACTTTTATTTGCTCTCACAGGTGTCCAAATCATGCCCATTTCATCCTCATCAGATATTTCCCTACTATTACTCACCATTCTGGTTCATTCACAATTCAGATTGTGCCTTAGCGTTAAAAGATTAGATCGTCAAGTTCAAGAAATCAAAAATTTGAATTCCTGAAGAACTTGTTCTGCGCTTTTTCAGGCGACACTCAAGATCTGCATCTAGCATCTATCATACCTGCTTAGGCTATATTCTTTTATATAATCCTGTTTCCTTTAAATATCTAATACATGCTTTATATATCTTTTCATGTTTTTTTTTTATTTTTTATGTGGCACTAGAGGCCTTTATTTTTCATTTTTCGACAGTAGGTAGACAGGAAAGAGGGCAAAGAGAGGGACTTGAACCCATCGCGCTTATCTTTTCATGTTTAACCAATATTTTGTTCACCCTTAATGTCTCCACATCATGTTTCCTTAATTCTTCTTTTAATTTTTCTCTTATCACTTCATATTTTTCACACTGAATGTTCTACTGTTTCAAATGGTAAATGGACTGAACTTATATAGCGCTTTTTCCAGTCATACAGACTGCTCAAAGCGCTTTACACTAGAGCCACATTCACCCAATCGCACTCACTAATGCTCACATATTCATACACCGATACGCAGATCGGTAGGCAACTTGAGGGGCACATCGACATATGTCAGGAGGAAGCTGGAATCAAATCCGCAACCCTCTGATTGCAAGACGACTACTCTTCCTACTGAGCCACAGTCGCCACAGTTACCTCAAAGTCTTTACTACACTCACATCTCCCTGTTGGATGTTTCCCGAACAACTGTAAAGCTTTATTTAACCCTGTATGTCCTAACCGAACCTTGTAAACATGATTGTTCTTTTTGACTATTCCCAATATTTTCCATTTTCCCTACCGTTTGTTGTATTTGAAACAAGTGACGACCATTAGTCCCATCCTGCCAAAGTGGCTGCCATTCAGATTTTACTTGGTTCTTAATAATAAATTTTTTTTTGACTTACTAAATGTAATTTCCATAATATTATATGTGTCTAAGAGACTGTTTAGCAAGACAATCTGCCATTTCATTCCCTTCAATACCTTTATGAGCTAGTATCTACATAAACCTAATTATTAACCTATAATAACCTATTATTTGAGACTTTTTAAGTCTAATAACAGTTTTGTAAATTTCATACACTAATTCTGGATGGCTTTCGGATGAGAAAGCTAAGATTAATTAATCTGAACATATAAGATTTCTTCATACTCTATTTTGCCCTACCCACTCTAATTTCATATAACTAGCTAACATAATCTTAGAGCTTGATTCTGAACCGCCTCTAACTTATGAATAATCATTTTTGCAGCCTGCCTATATACTACACACCCATAATCCATCACTGATCTCATCAGATCAACATATATCTTTTTTAGTGCAGTTTTATCTGCCCCCGAATCTAAGCCTGTTAAACATCTCATTATATTCACAACTTTTTTACATTTTCCCTTAATATACTTTACATGCCAACACCATAAAAGTTATGAATCAAATAGAATTCCAAGAAAATGAAAAATATTAACTCCATGTTTTCTCCATACATTTTTAAATCAATTTGCTCAACCTGTTTTTTACTATACACCATTGTTATTGTTTTATCCACTGAATATTTAACCCCCCCAGTTATAAGCCCGAATTTCAACGGATATGATGGCATTTTGTATTTTATCATACACTGTTCTTGCATTTCTCCCTTTTCTCAACAAAGCCCCATTATCAACAAATAATAGTTTCATTATATCCTGATCTACTTCAGAAAACACATCATTAGCCATGACCAAAAATAAGAAAGTACTGTGGAGTTCCACAGGGCAGCACAGGGCAACACAGGGCATCTACTCTACATTTACCTGGTGTTGCTACTCCCATCTGTACTTGTATAACTCTATCAAATTAAAAATGTTTAATCCAACTGTAAGCCCTACTTTTATTCCCATTCTATATAATTTCATAAGTAATCATTCCTTCCTCACCATATCATATGCTTTCTCCATATCAAAAAACACTGCATATCAAGCATATCATATGCTATGTCTATATTGAAAAACTCATATGCTTTCTCTATATTGAAAAACATTGTCACCACCACGTCCTTATTAACTTGAGTTTTCCTAACATGTGATTCCAAACACACAACTGGGTCTATTGTATTCCTTTCTTTCCTGAACCCACTTTGACATGATGATAGTAGTCCTCTGCTTTCTACATAATATGTAATCTTTTCAGTTATCATTCTCTCAATATTCTTTCCTATACATGATGTGAGTGCAATGGGCTCGAAGAGTTTGTTGGATCCTTTCCTGGTTTAGTAATTGGTATAATTGCTTCCTTTCAACTATTGGGTAACTCTCCTTCTTCCCAGAATTTAATAAGCAAACCTAAAATTTTTTCTTCTATTCCTTCTATTCCCATCGATTACCTAAGTGTTTTAACATATAACATATCTGATCTTTACTGGTGCTGTTAATACTGATTTAAATATTCCCCTCTTTGTTTCTTGCATAGAAAAAGAAGCATCCATTGTGTTACCTGGGGTTGATTGACCATCTAAAATTCTAGCATTTGTTTCTCTTGCCTGTTCCCTCCTATATTTCCCGTTCTGATAAATTATCTGAAGTATGGATCTTTGCAAATAATTTTGCCATTATTTCTACCTTTTCCATATTTCAATCTGAAAAGACTAAGAAACACAAAGATGGCAATTAGAAAAGGATATTGATAAAAGTTAATATCTTTGGCGCTCCGACCCCAGAGGAAGGCATGAATGCTGAGAATGACATGATCTTGAATGAACGTCTTAGGCTTAGAATTATATGAGTCTTCCCCCGCTTGGGATCCGATACTGGTGGTGGAGTGATGGCCTAAGAAGGTGAGGGAGGACTATGGAAGGGAGATGGTGGAGGTGGGGAGGATGAGGGTCCCATCTCAGCTGAAGAGTGGGGAATTCATGACTGGAGGTCCTTAAAAGTGAAGCCTCCGAGGATGATTGATTGAAGACACATGCAGATCTGACGCTGATTGGATGGAGGAGAGATGCACAGTGGAGTCATAAGATGGCCAGGGGGTGGAGGTGAGTCTTTCAGTTCGAATTTTCGTCAAAACTCCATTTGTTACAGCCATTTCTTGATCATATTTTAAAATTGGGTATGTCCTCTCCCATCTGTTCCCTCTTATTTTCTTGATCATTCTCCATACATAATCTATAGGATTTGTTCTGCCTATTGTGTCAAAAAATCCCTCCTTTTTTGTTCTCTTTGCCTTCTTAATTATTTTCATGACTTCTGCCTGTGCTCTTTTATACTCAAATAATGTGCTCTCTTCAGTAGTCTAAAAGCTCAATTTTTTTTCCTTATTGCTTCACTACACTCTTGTATCCACCATTGTACTTTCTCTTTTTCAGCTTACATTTACTCACAGAGATTGTTAGTTTTGCTGCCTTCAATATAACTTCAAATTGTTTTTCCTCTAAATCCTCTATATCTAAATTTGAATTAACTTCCTTACTGTGCCTTTCACATACAGTCGCAATTACCAAATAACAATTTTCTTGCCTTTCCTCCCCTATTTCTTTATTAATATGTATTCTACAGAAAAATGGATAGTGGCCGCTGCCAATTGTTGTCTCCTGCTTTATCTCCCATTCACATATTCCAGCTAAATCTCTGGATACCATTGTTAAATCTAATGTTGAGCAATTACCTGTATGAATTTCTATTCTTCTCTCTCTACCCTCGTTCATGCAAACTAAGTGATTTTCCTTCAAAAATTGTTCTATTATCTCTACATTTCTATCTGTCCTTTGGCCTCTCCATAAATTGCTATGAGAGTTAAAGTCCCCACACCAGATGACTATTTGTATTATGTCCATGAATTTCCTTTAGTTTATCCAGTTCTGATCTTTTACATGAGTTATAATAATTTATTATGGTAAATGGTTTTGCATTTATCCATACCTCTACTACAACAAACCCCTTTTTTGTCCCTCTATTAACATCTCTAAAAGGCAGGCTCTGTATTAAACAAGTAACTTCTGGAACATCTGCCAACTGATCAATAATGTGCTTTAATTCCTGATCATTTGATATTGAACTTCTTGCATTCCAGTGTAAAAGCAAGACCATTATATATTACTTATCATACCCATACTGCCTCCTGATTAGCCTGAGCACTGAGGTCATCCCTCTCTTCCTCCCAAGTTAGTTCATTGATGTTAAGATAATTTTGGTGCTGCTTTCACTATTATTTGAATTCTCTCTGCTTTTGATGTTAATCTTGTTTGGTTTAACATTGTATCCATTTTGTTTTCCACCTCAACGTCTTTCCTTTGCTTCACCACTTTGACTGCCTCTTTGCACAAAACTTTATTACGTACATTTTCTCTTCCCTTTGCAAGTCTGAGCTGCGTGACCAAATCTTTGGCAAATTAAAACATCTAAGCTTACATTGTATGCCATATACCCCAGATAAACCTTTTCTGGTATTTTTGTTTCTTCAAACTCTTGCAAAATTCTGTCACCGTTCCTTTTCTCTCAGAGTTTTTTTTTCACAGTTCTGAAATCCTTTTACCTCTTTAACTTTCCCCCCTCTAAGGTTTGATTTTATTTCCTCAATTGGGACCTCCCCTGGGATCCCCCATATCACTCCTTTTTACCATTTGCCCGCTTTTTCTACACAGCTCACACTTGTCACTTAACACTTCCCACTTCTTCAAATCACATGCTGATTATGTTCTTCTCTGTTGCAAATAATCATTAAAGTCCACTGCGGTGAAGTAAGTTTTAGATTGGACACTGGATATTTGCGCTCCGTCCCCGTCCTGTTCTTCAAACTGATGCTGGCAGTCTGATTACGGGCAGCAGGTCTCTGCTCATCAAACACTGTAATAACAAAGTACATCATGTTTCAGATTGTTTCTTTTTCATTGCATGATAATGCAACAGATGCTGACAGTTACATGTGGACACACCAGGTTCACTTATCCAGGTTCACAAAACACTTGTAAGATTGTAATTTAAATTTTGCAAAATATTTTAAAGTTATTTGCACTTTCATACTAAAATGCATGATGGCACTATTAAAACAGTAACTCCTCATCATACTTTGACAACAATGACAACCCAGCTGCTTCCATTCTGTTGAATAGGGTGACACATAGCCCCCCCCTTTCCATTTAATATCCACCCAGTCTGTTTTCCCATGGCATCTTCTTCTCATCTAGAAATACTCCCTGCATAATGCATAAAAGGTGTCATGTAAGATCAATTATAATTAGTAATTCTATTAATAGCACAATGGATGCCTGCCACTTATTCAACTACGAGCTTCTTAAAATGACAACCACTTTAGTGTTTGTCAATATGAATAAAAGTAATATGATTACTAAGTTTATTTGTAGTTGTTTACTATGCTACAAAAAATTGATTAAGTCTTGAAGTACTGTATTCTTTTAGCAGCACTTGTGGAGTCTGCAAACTCTGATGATTTTTGTGCTTTATCTATAAAAAATACTGGGCTTCTGTATCAATGTACTGAAACAGAACAAAAAAAGAAATGTACCATAATAGAAAACAATTCTATTTGAAATGATTTCAGTATGGTCTGCTCTAAAATATAAACCATAAAATACCAAAAAAAATCTAAAATCATTTATTAGCAGCAAAAATCACAAAACAGCAGCTACCAGTGGTTGTTGTTCACCAGCACAAATGACAGAACAGCTTCATAGTCATCAATTTGACCTAAAATAGCATAAAGTATACAGTATAAACAAACCATGTCTAATTCTGATGACAAATTAAAGCTTAGATCTCAACTGTAGTTATGCCCAATATGCAAGTCATTTCTTTTAGTGAAAAGTATACTCTCTGACAGAGAAGTTTTATTAAAAATCTCAAAACATTTGATTACTTGTTTACATTGCAGATTTGTTGATTTCTAGTCATGTTTAACTCCATTTAGCTAATGTGTGAATGTGAGAGTTCTACTGTACTTATTCTTCTTAAATTTGAACAACATCAAACTAAAAAAACATATATACTACCTTTCTTAAACTGTGACGAGGAAGCTGTGTTCTGTCCCCAAACAAAATCACACCAGCAGTGTAGTGGTTTAGCAGGTAAATGGTGTCCATCACTCCCGACGCATGGGGAGCCACATAAAACAGGCTTTCAATAATCTGCATAAAAAACAGAAGTCAAGTCAAGTTTATTTATGTAGCGCTAACATAATAAATAAGTGCCTAAAACTGTCTTTGCCAGCAAATCAAAACATTTCTTGATATGAAACTTAAAATGATTATGTACATGCTGCACGAATGAGTGAAAAAAAAAATACAATCAAACACATACCTCTCCTGTCAACCACTGATGTGGAAGAAGTGAGCATAGCTCTGAATGATGGATAATCAAGCTACAACCCTTGATTTGTGAAGAGACAACTGCTACATCTGTGTCCCTCTGTTTCCAAAGAAAGGTTTACTGACAATCAGAAATATTAAGAAATTTGTTTATGCATTCAGAAGTTATATATTAAAACAGGACAGTTTAAAAAAGCAAGTGTGATCTGCTTAAATAAATGTTTTGCTTTGGAATGTAGCCTATAGGATTTGAGGATTACCTTGCAACTGATTACAGTATGTATTGTAATCCTATTTCTGCTCCAATGGGATTAATACAGTGCTTCTTTTGTCATGGACATTCTGCGAGTATCACAAGTTATTTTTCTTATCTCCTTCTCTGCTGACCACAAAGCACTTGTCAGTAGCATTTGAAGTTCATGAAGTATTTTAATAAATAAATATTAGAATTTTTTATTTTAGGTGCAAAACTAAACAACAATTAGACAATGTTAAAAAATTAAACAATCACATGTGTCAAAAACACAAAATTATATAGTCTGTTATGGTTCTATTCCAGCAATTTATGTGCATAACAAATATACTTTTGAATCTGACAATGACACAAAGTTAATAAAGTTTTTTTTATTAATACCTTTTGGCTCTAATCTCTACATTTAACATTTACCTAATCATATTGTACTACAAGGCTGGCGCTTAAAACAGATTGTCAATATGGTTTTGTTAGATGTATTCTGGCCTATTTGTGTTAAAATGAATTTCATAGCTGTCCCATACGATACCCTTAAAAACCCAGTTAAATGTAAATTTTTTGATAATTGTACATTGTTTGGTTGTTGCAATCAGCCCAATTTCATATTGTTATTGTACAGATAAATTGACAAAAAAGCCAAAAGAATGACAATTTAACATGTTGCTAATCATTTGTCGTTTTTGTATATAAACTGTGATATTTCAAAAATTGGTTTTGTGACATTTATTTAACTAATATTTGTCTTTTACACAATTTTTTTTTCATGAAGAGCTTACAAAAAATGTTTAAGTTGTGTGGTTATACAAAGACATGATCAATGATGTCATCATATGCTAATCAGGTCCTTTAATTTGTTACTTTTATTCACGTTAGGTCAAACTAATCATTTGCCTAACGCATTATTTGACTATTGTGTTAGTTTGGAAATTACAGTTAATTCATATGAATTCCACAAAATCCACACAATTTCCATAATCCTTCTAATTTGAAATACCTTCAAAACTCCAATTTCATATGGCAATTTTTTAAGACATAATGAACTGCGACACCATCATCTGTATGTACATTTATATTGGTCAGCTTCTTCGAATTAGGAAAAAAAACTTCTCTTTTTGTCTAACACACATAAGTACAGAGTGCCTCAAAGGTGAAACCAAATTTACCTGTAAATCTTTATTACGCTGATCATCATCCACACTTCTTAACTTCACTTTAGTCCCATGTGAAGTCTTAGGATTTGGTAGTTTCTTTGGAGGATTGAAGTGCTTGGACTTGGACTTTGACTGACCAGCAGAGCTGTCCCTCTTTTTCCATTGCTAGTGATGAACATCAACTGGTCTGCTTGAAGCTTTAACGGTTTTGTCCAGAATGTACTTTCGGAGATTATGCTGCATAATGTGCTTCATAAAGTATATCGTCCTTGTAAGTAACCAAACATTTTTGATATCAACTTTGTTGGTCTAAGGTACTTCTTCTTCACCAGGATTGACCATTTCACCAAACCAAACCATTGCTCCACATGACAGTTGGTTTCTCTGGTTTTGCCAGTTTCATGTGTTTCACAACTTGCTGATGTCTTGTCTCATCTCAGATCCCCAAGCAACAAACCGTTCCAGAGTGGAATGATCTCCATGTAGTTTTTCAGCAGAGCATCAATGACACCAGGACAAAAGTAATTGTTTTGTTAGCTGAATCATCGGACAGAAAGTCACACTCTTCTTGAACCCGTCTCACTTGAAAAGCATCGCAGCCTTTACTGGCTTACTAAATGAAGCCACTAAAGGAGGTATTACTATTGTTGTTTCACTTTTCTAGAATTGAATAATGACTTTCCAACAACGCTGTTTTGTCTCTCTGTTATACTTTCCTCGGCTACAGTGATATGTTTACTGTATTCAAACTTGATGTCTTTGGAGTGCAAAATGCAGTTATTGAGGTAGGTTTTGCTTGTTTTTACCAATTGGGTGCACTCCTTTGCATCGAAAGGTACACACATTTAACAAAAAACCTTAAGGGTGAGCTGCATACTTTGACAGTTGAGGAGGTATGCAAAGGCACACTCCTGTATGCCTCTGTTGCTAGTTTTTCTGCCAAATGCTTGCAACACAGCCCTAATTACATGGGCAGAGCACAGGTGCAACACAATGAAGTTTGGAATACCTGCAATGCGTCCATACAAAATGCTAAATGCCTGGCAAGGTAGACTGAAATATCTTTCTTGTTGAAAGATATAGGCACACCATTAATCAGAGCCCAACTGTTATCAGTCTCCATTTGTAAATTGTTTTCATTTTTGTTGTGACAATTTCCTCTGGAATTCCATTAGCCAATGAGAAATGGAAGGAATGCTGTGTCTGCTGGTGATCAGTTCTGTGATCGGCAAAGGAGGTTTATCCTTGCCCATGCCTGGCAAAACTAATGCATAATACAAAACTTGCTTGTATTGATCTGGGATTTTCTGGACAACACTGCATGTCACATCAAGGTGGAGGGTAACAGGAGACTCTTAGATGTTCTGCTAATATTCTTATTCCAGTGTCTGTGTACAAGTGTACTGCAAAAGGATCAGTTTGTAGGTGCTGAAAATAACCCTTTGATGATGCTTGACTAGTGGTTTCTTTAATTATTTTTTGAGTCAAAATCAGTTCAAGCTTAATGTCATTATGGAGCCTTGTACTGTTTTTCAACCTGGGCGATATTTTCTCAATACATCCTTGGTTAGGCTTTTTGTTATGTTACCAGCCATAATTTGTTCGATGGGTGTCTTCTTCAACATGGAATAATGGCTCACAACATTTCTTAGAGCTTTGGCAATCTTACCTCTCCTCAAGTATTTTGCTGGCCTAAATCACCTTTGTGTGACTTTACTGAAGCGTTTCACTGTGAAACTAATTTGTTGGTCTTCTGATTTAGGAAAAAACTGTGCATCACATTGCATCAATTAAAAGTGCATTGTGCAGAGGCATAAACAAATGGAAACTACTGTTTGCAAATATTGCTCATCTTCACATGTTGGTATTTAAAAGCGAGTGTACATCATGGATTATTTATAATGAACTGATGATATATCAGTTCAGGGGGGCGCAGTTTGCTTGCTAGTTTGCTTGCTAGTTTGAATTGTCTTCCAGTGTTTCCTTGTTATCACAATTTTGAACTTTCGAGGCCCTGCTTTACACATAATGTAGTCACTTTGTTCCTTTTGATCATCTGCATTTGTGGACTGTTGAATGTTTACTGAAAATATTTTTAGATCGGACTTTTCTTTTTGGCTGTGCAACAGTTTCCTCATTTTTGTCCCTCTTGTATTGCCTGACTCTTGGCCTGACTGTGGCTGTGCTGAACTGATTTTACTGTTGTCCAGTAAATTGTCCGTCTTCACTTGTATTTACTTCAGTGTTTGCAGCTAAGGGTTCTTGTCCTGCACAGTGCAGGACAAAAACCCTCAGTGACACACTCTTCACTGGCCTCTTCAAAATGTAGTCCTTGTCTGTCCCTTCTCTTTAGTGGGTTTTTCTTTTTTTTGGACCTTCTTTGTCCTCTTTTGGTGACTCTCAGCCTGTGTTTACAGCTACCCTGTGACAGCTCTGCAGGAGGAGAGACCATAGTTCCAGGTCTGGATACAGTTTCCCAGGAGCTCCATGATCTTCCTCACCCTTGTGTCCTGCCATTGCCTGTTCCACTGTCTACGCATCTTCTACTTTATAAACATATTTGCTTATGATTGGACAATCTAGGTATCAATTCCCTGTACTTCTGCACTGATTATCAGTTTTTGTTCTAATAACTAAAATTTTTTCTAGTGTTCACCAGTGTTCAGTAGGGATTGTAAATTAATCATGTAGTTATAGCGCAACAAGTCTGTCCTGTAGCATGTTGTTGAAAAATTTAATGCAAAATGATTTAAACTTCATCATGCTGCTTATGGACCCAGTACAGCTTAAGAAATAATGGAAGTAATGAATCAACTGTATAATTTAGCTCATCATCATTTATCAGTTGAAACAGTGTAAAGGAGTAATGCCATCTGCCGGAATGAAGGTGTATTGCAGTGTTCTTCATAGCTTCCCCATACGTCATTAGAATGATTTAAATAAATGGTCCTAACCTCTATAGGCAGTGGAAAAAGAAAGGTATGAGAATCCCTGGGATTCCTATTACCCAGGTAAAACAAATCCTGGGGCTTTCGGTGGAAAGGCTCTATAGGTAGATATTCAAATATTGATTCATCATGTTGAACTACCTTTTTTTAAAACAGCAAAAGTTTCAGTACCTGCATTAAGCACGTCAGTCCGGATTCCTTGTCCAGAAGGCCTTCCACAACGTTACATAATTTTTGCCATTGGTTTTAAACAGAGCAAGAACAAGCGATAACCACTGCTTATGTGTTACAACTGCCTTACTAAAAACCAAAACAATTAAAACGCTGAGTACCTTAAGCCCTTAAGGGCTTAAGCCCTTAACGCTTAAGCCCTAAGGGGTTTTGACCAATTTCTGCCTGAAATTACATACCTTAAATAAATCAAGTATAGCTCCACAATACAAGGTCTACATGCAAAGTTTTGGTATCTGTGTAAAGGTAAGACATAAATGAATATATTTCCAGTGGAACCAATGTTGCAACTGTTACTATGTCTGATTTATTCATGATTAAACACAGAAAATGTTCTATTTTTTGGCCCTCGCCTAAATTTTTTTCTAAAGAAACATTGTAAAAGACTTTGAAAATCTTTTGGAAATTCTAGGAGAACCCCCTGGTTGTATTCATCAACATCCTGGGTATAACTGCAGCAAATTTGGACTGAATCAGTTGAAGCATTTAAGGTTTTAGTGGGAAATGTGCCAGGCGGACATGGGATTTTGGCACAATTTAGCCAAATGTGGCAAAACTGTGTCAAATGTGTTTTCACCTCATAAAAGGGAATCTGGTCAAATAAAAGTGCTGATTGCGATTATAGGACTCCTTCTGCATATGACATAACCTTTGGTCATGACATTTACCCTGTGTATCATCAAAATGTACCATTGTGCAGAGCATAATATCAATATAATGAATAGAAAACAAGCTGAATTATATTGAATTATCTCCAAACAGAGAGGTTTTATTGAAAACAATAATTTTCAATAGAAAACAATCTAAACAAATGCAAACAAAAAAACAAATATCGATAAAAAACAGTGTAAACAAATGGTGAAAAAACAGTTAGGTGGAGAGGCAGGCCTACTCGCCCGTCTGGAGACTGGCCTGGATGAAGTGCTCCTTTTTTTGTGGCAGATGCAACCTTGCGCTTCACGGGTCTTGAAGCGGACTGTAGCTGACGGGCAGGTGGCTGATACATCTCATCTTCTTCTGCAACATTTTCACTGGGAAAACAGAAAGAAATATGTTGACTTTAACTTTGACTAAAAATGAAGCCGCATCTAACAATGACTTATAATAGGCCTATGGACACAATGCTAACACTGTGATGACACATTATGTTTCTTTTGTAAACACAATGGTTTGCAGAATAGATTTCTCACCTCGAAGAAGAAGAGAAGACCTAAACTGAAGCGGTGGGATGCAGGGTTGTTGCTGTGCCGGATGGCCCTGCATCCTCCTGGCTGTAAAGATATAGAAATAGATTAGTTCATAGCTAAGTTTTCCGTTTACAAGATGATAAATTATTTGCTAGTGTACTCCAAAAATAGCCAAATAACACAAAACAGCATTGTTATAAAACAGTAATGTAATTGGTAAAGTGTAAATAATAAAGCAGATTCATAACAAGCTTTCAACCAGTCACCATACAGGACAGGTATGTATTTCTTTGTTGTGCTCGAGTGGGGGGAGTCCTGCAGGGTCATTGCTAAGTTTTCTGGTTACAAAACTAAAAAAAATATGCCATATCATCTCTTTTTGAAATAACAGCCATGTAATATAAAGACGCTGGAAATAAAAAGTAACGGTATTACTTACTCATGAATCGGGTCAATGAGAAGAAGTTGCTCATCTTCTTCCTTATCAAAATCCACGGCTGTGTCGGAAGAATCCTCTATGTCAATATCGCTCAACCTGGTAATTTCCTCCAACGGCTTCAGAGCGGTTATCTGCCTCTTCGGCGCCATTATTATAAAAGAAATCCAACAAAAAAAACACCGCCAAAGCAAAACAACAAGCTGACTTTATCTACATTTGTGCGTAATGACGCCTGTGCGCAAAGCAGCTGAGACTGCCAATTTTATAACCTCCATTGCGAACAGAAATTACACCACAGGAAAACGTCGGGCAAACGCGTGACATACCTCGTTCGAAGGTGAGGGTCTCTAGTTTCCATACATACTGGTCAAGTGGGGGCGGACAATACTATGGCCCTGTCCCATTACTCGCACTTCCACCCTTGTGTCCCTAAATTGCGCGTTCCCGTTGATGGGTTCGAGTGCGTAGTGTGTCCCAATTTTCCAGAGTGGTCCTTAGCCCCGCCCCCTTTGTGCCCTCAATCCACACTTCGGCGAAGCCCGCATCTAAGCGGACTTTGCCGAAGTATATTACCCATAATTCACTGCTGCAGATGACGTTCTGAGCAAAAAACAATCAAATCAGAATTATAAGAACTGCGTAAACTTTGGACAGCAAGCCTACAAATATTTTTTTTTACTGGTTTTCCAGGCTCAACATTGTAAGATAAGACTGGGTTCAGAGTGAGTCTGGGCAGTCAGTAGGCCATAACACTGAAGTTACCTTTCAAACAAACACTGGCGCGGCGAAAGTCTGGTGTATAAGCCTGCTTCGCTTCCTGCACTTTCTTCTCCTCAAAACAATTGCTTGTTGCAGTTTTAAATAGTTTTTTTAGCAGCAAGACTGTGAAAACAGCGCTGGTTCCCGCCCTTTATGATGTTGCAGTTACGGTGCAGAGGTGAAAGTTGATGACGTAACCCCTACTGTCCCAATTCTCCAATTTTGCACGCTTGTAACCTGCGCACTTCAACCCCTACGTGCACTTGTACAAAGTACACACTTCGTAGAGGGGTGTAGGGTGTAGTGTGGGTATCGGGACAGGGTCAATGTCTGTGTACAGAAGCATTTTCCTGAAAGAAACACCACTTCCGGTAGGACCTTAAAACAACTTTCTGTGTTTTTAAAGTGCTGTAAAACCAAAAGAATTTGTGAAAAAAAAATTTGACAACTTGATTTATCAACATTAAAGCCTCATCTTCCGAGATATTT
The DNA here is from genome assembly GCA_036173005.1 of Crenichthys baileyi. Classification (NCBI taxonomy): domain Eukaryota; kingdom Metazoa; phylum Chordata; class Actinopteri; order Cyprinodontiformes; family Goodeidae; genus Crenichthys; species Crenichthys baileyi. Next base: position 14,242 of record JAHHUM010000533.1, on the reverse strand, counting down.
AGAAGAATAAAAACTTAACCATGTTTTAACCACTTTTATGGCCGCAGAAAAGTGGGCGGGGCTTTAGCGTACCGGCCCCGGAATGCTCGGGCTTAACAGGTGGCCTGTTTCTTCATCATGAAGAATGTAACAACCTAGATTATAATAACATATAATTTAATGATGTGACACTGGTTCATGTGACCTAAAAGCTATTAAAAATATATATATATATAATATATAAATATATATATTATATATTTTTTTAATCATTAAAAATAAAAAAATACATAAAAATCACATAAAAAGGAGTGTGTCTAATCTATTCAATCTAGTAGAATGATTTAACATTAATTTTGCACCACTGGGTCATGTGACCTGAGAGCTATTTAAAAAAAAATCATGAATTGTGATCACAAAAAAAATAGAAAATGCATGAAAATCTGATAAAAAAGAAGTGTGTCTTATCTATCCAGTTTAGTTCTAGGATTTAAAATTAGTTTTGCGACAGTGGGTAATGTGACGTGAAAGCTATTAAAAAATCATTGAGAAAAATCATTAAATCATCATAAATTTTGATGATTCAAACAGGACAGGGACGCCGCCGAATCTGCGGAGCACGGATATCCGATATCCAACCTAGAACTAACTTCACCGCGTTGGAATTTAATTGGAATTTAATAATTATTTGCAACACAGAAGAACAAAAATAGCATGTAGGATGCAAGAAGTGGGAAAGTGTAATGTGAGAAGTGTGAGGAGTGAGCTGTGTAGAAAAAGCTGGCAAATGATCGAAAGGAGTGATATAGGGGAATCGTTGTTGAGGTCCCAATTGAGGAAATAAAATCAAATGTTAGAGGGGGGAAAGTTAAAGATGTAAAAAGACTTCAGAACTGTAAAAGTTGAGAGAAAAGGAACAGTGAAAGCATTTTGCCAGAGTTTGATGAGGAAACGCTTCCAGAAAAGGTTTATCTGGGGTATATGGTGTACAATGTAAGAGAATATGTTCCACGACCGCTTAGATGTTTTAATTGCAAAAGATTTGGTCACACAGCTCAGACTTGCAAAGGGAAGAGAAGATGTACAGGGTGAGGAGAAGATCTTGAATATTAACAGTGCAATTACAACAGACAAACAAAATGCTGTAGTTGTGGTGGCAGCAATAGTGTGACGTATGGGGTCTGTGAAGTGATGAAGAGGGAGGTGCAGACCAAACAGGTCAGAGTGCATAATAAAGTTTTGTGCGCAGAGGCAGTCAAAGTGGTGAAGTAAAGGAAAGATGTTGAGGTGGAAAGCAAAATGAATACAATGTTAAACCAAACAAATGAAAACAAAGTTTGTGTGGATTTAAAAAGGCTAGTGACATTCATTCCAGAGGTTAACAATGCAACTTTCAGGTTCAAACAACAACATACTTATAACATCACGAAAAGAAAAGGAAGACAAAGAATTAGTTTCTTACTCGCTTGCTTCCATTTACAAATCTCCTACCGCTCTGAAAACCATCTGTCCGCACCTCTCTTTTTATTATCTTTGGGGGTTCCCTAGTTACAATAAACGTTGCTGCTCTGAAGGGTGGGATAAACAGCTGCAACATAAACAGGTCATTTACATCATTATTTTGTAACAGCACACTTCCACAGTCTCCACCATCTTAAGATCTGTGTGTCCTTTGTTCACATCCTTACTCACACATAAAACATGAATGGTTATAAAGATCAAATAGTAAAGTTAAAGAAAAAGAAAAATATAAGATAAAACTATATACAATTATTTCAACATTTCCCCCGTTTATCTTATATTTGCTCATATCACTTAAACAGCCACTTCTTTTGGATTTTTAACTGTAAGATAATTTTTCATGAGTACAAAGACAATTATACTCAGAGACACTTACTGACATTCAAATCACAGAATCATACAGAGATGGATCTGGGTATAGGTCAGAAAAGTGGTCAGTCGGATCATCATTATCCTCGTCATCCTGATGTTTAAGTAACGGATAGAGTTGGGTAACTCTGTCTTCCATAGGAGAAATAGCTGTGGTGATGAGACGGTTAAGAAGAGAACGAAGACAGGGAATACAACAACATCCACACAATGTCAAAATTGCAGCAAACACTGCAAAGGAAATTATTACTGATGATACTAAAACTTTATACTTCCCAAACACATCCAGGCAGGAGTCCCACATCGAGGTGTCTACTCCAGAATGCTCCTTCATTTTGCCACTTAGAGATCTGAAACCTTCTATGGCTTTAGTGAGGCTGCCGTCAGCACCAGTGTTGTTACGTATAAATGTGCAGCATTGTTCTCCAAACATTGCACAAACTCCTCCTTTTACAGCTAACAACATGTCCGAAGCAATTCTATTCTGGAATGCCATCAGGGAAGTTGAAGCCAATTGGTCATGGACAGCTTCAAATCTGCTTTGTGTCCAATTTCCTAGTTTTTGAACATTGTAGTGAATATAGTTGATCCTTTCTACGTTTTTGTTTAATGTACACCACCAATAGATACTTGATTCAAATCTTGCGGCTACTTGATCAGTTAATTTATCTTCATCTATAGCATCTATGTATGTAGAGTCTCCCTCAGTCTGCCAAGCTGCTGCTCTGCACTTTCTATTACGCCAGTCATGTGGGATTACACTAGATAGTCCATGTGTTACTTCATCTACTGACATAGGATATACTGAAACTGGTAACAATAAAGTAACTAGAGCACAGAGTCCCATTACTTTTGAAGGTAATCGATCAAACAACCTGTCGTCACCACACCACCACCAAATGTCTCCTCTAGAGACCGGTTTAAAATACTTATTTACTTTTACAATTGTAGTACACCATACTGCAGTGAGATTTCCCAATTTATTTCCTCTCTCTGTCATACTTATACATACATAAGGTTTGGAACTCAATGGAGAAATCAGAAACAGGTCTTAATCCCTGTTTTATGGTCAGGAGGTTGCGGGATTGGCTTGAACGTTCTGAAATCTTAGAGAAGGTTAATTGGAACTCATCTGTGAACTCATTGTAAGTACAGCCGAAACAGGATGGATCACGGAAACGTGCCTCTGCCCAACTTAATGCTCTAACAGTTAATAGTGCCAAGATGTATGAGATTCTGGAGTCATCGAATGGGAAGAAGTGGGGGAAGCGATCAAACATGAGATAGCATTGAAGGAGAAATCCTCCACAATCCTTCTCACCTGAATACTTTTCCAGGTTGGGGGTAGTGATTTCACAAAAGGCTGCCGAAGGAGGAACAGAGCCATAGCGCCCCCAGGTGGAGCGGAGGTGGTTACTGCTCCGGTTTGTTGGTTGCGCAGAAAACTCTGCATCTGTCCGGCCATCTGTTCCAAGCTCTGATTAGTGATAGTTAGTTGGTCATGTAAAGAACGGAGCTTAGAATCATGCGACTGAATTAATTGGAACTGATTTTCAATCTGAACCCTGAGTGAGTCCACTGGGTCTTGTTGGCCTGAGCGTTCTGTCATTGTATTAGGGATTTTTCTGACCCACATGCGAAAACTCACTCAGGAGACCAGACAAGGTTCAAATATTTATTTTGTTTCACAAGAAGATTTCTACAGGAACGAGGATGGGTTGGATCTTGAAGTCCACTAGAGAGAGAGTCGAGAGTTAGTTCAGGACTGAGGTGGAAAACATCCACATTGGTTTCAGTAAAGTGGCTTACTTGATCTTCAGAACAACGAAGTTCAGGAGGGTTAATCCATTGGGATTGGGAGTCCAGTAATCTAAGTAGCTTGTCCAGTCTTTGGTCCAGTGTTCACACAGAGTCAGGTGTTTTTGGAGGGAACGGAGCTGTACCTCAGTTAGATATGATTTATCCAGGTTCACAAGCAGTTGGTGTAGGAGTTGTATATCCGAGTCCAGTTCTGTAGGTAACAGCCCACACCTCACAGGTTTCTAGCAGGAAGCAGGGAGAGACAAACAAGGTTATCAAACGCAAGGTTAGACTGGAAATATCTCTTTGGGTTGATGTTTACCACTTGGGCACAACACTCAGGCGCCGAAGTACTGGTGGCAGGCTCCTAAATACTCCTCCAAGGTGATGCCAATCAGCAGAGGATCAGGAACACCTGTAGGTGGAAGGAAAACTCTCCAGGGCGAACTCTGGTGGACAAGCACTAAATAAAAAACTCCCAATTCCCAACAACATAATTTTCACTCTCTTCCCTGTGGTCTTAGGGGAGAGAGTTGTTTCAGTTTTTACTTCACAAACAAAAAGGTCAAAGTTTGGGTCTGACTCTGAAACCCAGGCCCACAGGAGAAAACCCCAACATTTTCCTCCTGATGAAATGTAGTCGGGAGGAAATAGAGAGTTATGCGTGAGGTTAATGGTTACCTGGATTGCATTATCAGCTTTATGGAGTCTAAACAACTTCTTTTGATGACTAGCATAAGCAGTGGTGCCCCACTTTGGTGTCCAATTGTTTCCTTCATCAGCTACCATCGTGGACCATGAGGTGTCTCTCCTGTCATTAGTTAAGTACCATTTATAACTTCTATAATCCTGTCCTTTCCTTCCTCGTTTGGTCAAGCTAATGAGTGGGATCAGCACTACAGCTGTGGTATTAAATTTCACGCACACTTGAATGCCATAGGTATAAGAAGTTTGTCCAGTATACATAGTTGGGTTATCTTGCCTTCGTTGGTTAAGCGATACTCGTTTAATATGACTCATAGCAGGTGTTGTTACATTTTGATTTATCTGGACTGGTTCCCAGAGGTACCAGAAAAATAAGAAAATCAATATGAGGAAAAGTAGAAAAGGCCCAGCAACGGACTGCATTGCTAATCCATCTAAGAGTCATTTTGGCAGAAAATTTTGACTCCTCTAAGTGGTTCCAGTGTCTTAATTTTCTTCACTGACTTTCGGGTCTCTCCAGCCTCTAAATTTCTGGGTCCACCCTATTATCAGGCTGTAAATCACTCCCCCTGGCGGAGCTTTCAACCAAAATGACCTTTTTACAAAGGTAAGGTGAATCCAGGTTGATCTCTCAGCTATTTTCACTGCTGTAGGAGTGGTTAGTAATACCTGATATGGGCCCTCCCACTTAGGTGAATAGCAATGTTTCTTCTTTACACTCCTTAACACCCAGTCTCCTGGTTCCACTAGTTGGTTTCCTGCTGGATGGTGGGCAACCAGAATCGATCTTTAGGATCTTCCCAGATGCAGCTGATGATGGGGAGATACATTCCCCCTTGCTATGTCTTTATCCTAAAAGTTTGTGCAGCAGCACCATAGGCCGATGTCCAGGTCGCTTTGTATCGTGTCTGAAGGTTTTGGCTCGTGGTCATGGAGGTATAGGGAAGAACCCCAGGACCCGTGATGCAGAAAACACGTGTCACTGTGGCAAAGTCGACAGCAATAGAGAGACAGTGGTGACACCAGTGAGCTTCAGGCGTAACCCACAGATATGAGGCTGAGGCTGAAATCCCACTTCTGGAACAGGAGACTGTGTCCTGGAGAGACATATTGGAAGCCAATAAGTGGATTTTTCAGGAACATACTGTTGACCCTGGATAATCCCCTCCAGGGGTAAAAACTAACTGAAGAGATTAAACTAATTATAGAAGCAGGCGTTCTAGCGGCGAAATTCAGACTGTAGTGCTAGACTACTTCTGTGTTCCGTCTCTGGGCGGCCAGCCAAGGGGAGCGAAAAGGTGGAGGTTGAGTGTCACTTGACGAGGCGTTGGGGGAAGCAGCGGTGTAATGGAAGAGAGCTGCATTGGTCATAAGCCAAACCATAATGGCTAGATCAGAAGTGAGTTGTAGCCAATAAAGGAGAGAGAGTACTCTCCATCCTAAGCTCCAAGCCACCAAGCTAGCTAGTTTTGCGAGCCAAGTCCCTTTGCCTTGTCCTTTGAGAGAGTTAGTTGCCCTAAATATGCGATGACGGCGAAAGCTAAGAGTGCCTCCATTATTGCAGTTACTATCTTAGCAGGTGTGCGCCGGGTGGCATGAGGTCCGCTCAGCAGTATCTCAAGCACTAAGTCAATGGTATCAACACAAAGCCACAGTGCTACCATCAGGCTTCTTCTCCAGTCAATGTTGACCCTTCCCATAAGATAGGACGCAAACAGAGACAACGCCACTTCCCATCTGCGTATCCAGAAATGGCCAAAGACTAGTTTAACATATCCCTGAAGCACGATAAGAAACCGTAATGGTTGGCTGACCGAGCAGGACCCGGTGTGGCAATAGCATAGCAATCCACAGAAAGCGCATAAAACCCCACTGTACTCACTTGGACAGGCTTGGAGATAGTGTTAGTCATGATGATAAGCGACTGCAAAGGTGTAGGCTCAACTGCTGTCATCAAGCCCGGAACTCAAAGTGACTCAAAACTCCCCCAGCCCTGGGTCTTATACCAGGGGTATAGCAGGGACCTAAGAAATTGTAGCGCAAGGACTTTACATATTATGACTACAATAATCACTCTTACAGCAGCATGCAAATAAGGCCAAAGCATCATAAACAAATTAGCTATCCAACCTTCAACTACTGAAACCCCTTCACCCTATAATGTGTCCGGCTTCCTGGGCAACTGTAGTAACTACATTGCTGACTGAGTGTCCTAATGTCTCATACCAACTACAAGCATGCTGATACGCTCCTTCCCCACAATTCTTCCAGGTTTCTTTAGGTGGCTTACATGTGGGGTTAGAGTAAAAAAGATTATATCCTACCCAGGCTAAACCCTTATCTATGTTGCCAGGGCATAAGTGCTGTCTAAAAGCATACAATTCAGCTAGAGCAATTACTGAATCAGGAATGAAAGGCACAATAACATCCATGATGCTTTTCCTATGCCTTAGATTGTGTCCCAGTACGATCTCGGCACAGGTCGAGCCTCCACCGAGAGATCTTCTCCACACTCCTCCAATTTTCTTCCACACCACTTTATGTGCATAGGTGTTGTACTCGTTATCATAATGGGATTGGCATAATTCAGTCCAACCTGTGAGCTCTTGGCAGGGTCTGCGAGCAAGGCCTATGGTGCAGTGAGTACGGGCAGTGTTACACTCCATACGCCAGGGTCTCGGATGAACAAATCTTTCTGGCCAATAGAAGGGTTGCGGCCAAATGTCTCGCTCTTTGGAGTAAATTGTTGCTAAATATTGGTATTTGACCCAGTAGTTATTGGTCTGAGACAAACAGGGAATAACCCATTCTTTAACTTCATACTCCTGCAATCCCCACCAGGTTCGGGACCAATCTCTGCTTTGTCCTTCAGCCCAGGCCAGCAGGAGCATCTTTGCTGTTTTAATTTTATGTAGGACGGAGCAGTCTTATCTCCATGTTGACATGACTAAAATGTCAGCTTGCCACAGGTCACATCGTGGGGAAGCTCCATTGCTTGACCATACAGAGTTGTTAAGACTGTCAAAAACTTGGGCCACAAACTGGTCAATTTTGTGAAAATCTCCGGCCGTTACATTCAATAGTTCATCCGGTTTAGGTAGTTTTTGAACATACATATCTGCATAATAAGGTCCTTTCAAACCTTCATGTGTTCGGCTTTCACCCTCTGGGAAGTCTCCTTTGAAGTGGGGAACACCGTAAGCCTTCCATACCCAGGGAAACGTCGTGTTCAGCCATTCTTCGTGTTAAGTCCAGATGGTTTTTGACCAGGAGGTTATGAAGGAGAGATAGACTCGATGAGTGTAAAGAGGGGCTAAGGGCAGATAGTTCTGAGTGCGGCATTGATTGAATATGTTCCGAAAACAGCTGGCAAATGTCTGAGCTTGGTATTAATACATTCCCGCAGGGCTTCTCGATTCCGAAAAGCCAATGGGTAATTTGTACGGTTTCTGTTTGACGAGGTGTTCTTAGGCCTAGGGGTGGCAGGGAGGCGTGTGCGATTCTGCGCTGTGGCTTTGGATCCTCTTGCGGGGATGACAAGGCCCCATTTGGTGTGGTTGCTGGTCTGCTGGGATATGTCTGGTTTAGCGGACACATTCTCGTCACAATTTAACTGATATTTTCCCCAAAATTCCCAACGGGGAAACCAGGCGGTGCAACTCGCAACTCTTGAAGGAGCCTGGTGGATAACTTCAGGCTCCCAATAACCGTGGCCTCTAAACTGTACTAAGGGCCGACAGGCCCCGTCGCAGTGCCACTCTGGGACCCCTCGGTCAGGGTGTATCCAATTGCAGCGAATTGTACGGCGGATGAGTCGTTGCAGGATTCTCAACCATATTATTACTCCCTCGTCAGTGGGTTCTAGGTTGGAGATAGACCAGGTGTGGTTGACAAGTTGTGCGGTCATGGAGTCGTTAATCCATGCTGGATCTTTCTGTAGAACCTTCTTCAGTCTGGTAAAATTGGTGTTTTAGCTTTCATGAAAGAACACAGACTGGTTATTTAAGGAAGGGTATTCTGTCCAAGGCAAAAAGACATTCAGAGAGGTTGTGTTCCAGCAAGTTTGGTTGGCACATTTTGAAGGACCATGAGCGACCTTAACATGGGTTGAGTTGCAAGGTCCCAGTCCAGCTTGGTAAAGTATGATTAACAAAAGAATAATGCCGATAAGCAAAGCAAAAGCATAAGCAAAGTCTTTAAACAAGACTTTCGATCCGTAATCTTTATCCGTTTCCATATCAGGTTTAGCCTAAACCGGCTCAGTTATGGTTGAGGTGCAAACACACCCTCCATTTCTCCTACATGTATGACCCCCTCTCTTTTCCGATAGTTGAGGTCAATCTGACAGAGAGAGATATCCCAATCGTTGTGGTTTTTAGTATAACAGTGGCCATCAATGGGCTCTAGATGGACAAACTGTCTACTTTTAAGGCTAGGTTTAAAACTTTCCTTTTTGATAAAGCTTATAGTTAGAGTGGCTTAGTTTATCCTGAACTATGTCTGTAGTTATGCTGCTATAGGCTTAGGCTGCTGAAGGACATAATGACCACTTTCACCCTCTTCGCTACTTTCTCCCACTACTCTTTAATTTTGTATTATTTGCTGTTATTTCAGCTTTTAACTTTGTTCTCTCTTTTCTCTTCCTAGAAGCTACACGTGGCCTGACTCTGTGTCTACCTGTAACACCTTTCTGGAGAGGGGAATCCTCCAAGCTTCTGCTGGCAACAACTTAATGCTCACCCTCTCCCGATGATCCACATGGCCCTGTCTTTCAGTGTTTAACCCTTTCTCTTTCCTAGACATAGCTACTGACTGAGCTTTTTTTCTCTTCAGCCTCTAAACTTGAAAACTGGCTCAGAGTTTATCTGTTCCTTCTTTCTAGGTGACACGACTAAAGGAGCTACATCCATTAACATTTACCTTTTCCTTCCCATAGAAAGTACTCCTGGATCAGTGCTTCTTTGTTCTCTTTATGTCTCTGCTCTGTTCTCTCTAACCCCCAGTCGGTCGTGGCAGATGGCCGCTCACACTGAGCCTGGTTCTGCTGGAGGTTTCTTCCTGTTAAAAGGGAGTTTTTCCTCTCCACTGTTGCTACATGCATGCTCAGTATGAGGGATTGCTGCAAAGTCAACGCCAGTGACTGTCCACTGTCTCTACATGCTCATCCGGGATGAGTGAATGCTGCAAGTTACTGACTGGATGCAATCTGCTGGGTTTCCTTAGATAGAAAAACTTTTTATCCAATTTGAATAAATAACAGAATCTGACTGCACTGTTCAATGATTACGATTAATTGGAATGTATGTACCTGACTTTTGTGAAGTGCCTTGAGACGACATGTGTTGTGAATTGGCGCTATATAAATACACTGAATCGAATTGAATTGAATTGAATTGAATACCTTGGGTCGAGTAGGGGGACTTGTGTTGTCAGGGTCATCGGGAGGCTCTTCATCTTGGGCATTAAAAGTAGCTAAATAACTGAGAGGAATCATGTCTGAATGAGTCTCTGGCAGGGTTTTCCCTTGGGGATAGCTGCTAATTAGGCCCGACAGAAAAGGCGGGGAAAGGCCCTATTGTAATTGAATGTTTATTATTTTTTTTCTCCGGGCAAAAAAAATACCTTTTTTGGGGGCTAAACATATCAAAAACTCACCAAACTTCCCCCAAAAATTGCCCCCTAGTAAATTGAAGGTTTTTAAGGGAAAATTGAAAATGGGCGGGGCCCAAAGGGCTCTACAGCGCCCCCTAAATGAGATAGGCCAACTGGAAGTCCTAGAGTTTTTTAAATTGGCATAGCTAATCTCCCCAATCATAAAAAAAAAAAGTACTTTAGGGGTTTGCCCTAAAACGCACGGAAGTCGGCCATTTTGGGTAAAAGGGTCTTTTTTGGACGTTTTTCACTTTTCATACATGTCAAATTTTTAAAACGAACTTTTGAGTACCGGCTTCATATTTGGTCAATGTAGTTAGGGCATTGGGGGTTTAAAAAGTTACAAATTGTACTTTTGAGCAGTTAAAGGGGGCGGGCCCGGGCCTCAAATTGGCCTTCTGCCGAAAATTTCGAACAGCAAAAACTTTCACAAAATTGGCTGAATACCCCAACCTGGTTGATTGATCCCTCTAGGTCAAAAACAATCCTATCGGGTCAAAAATACATCACAAGCCCCCCCCATGAGAACGGGAAGTCATTTTTTTCATTTGGAAGGACCTCTCTAACCTTTTTGACCTAATCATTTAAAAGTGTGTCAAAAAGACAGATAACTGGGGGGTCAAATCTTTTTAAAGACGTGCTTTTCATAAAAGGGCTGGCCGTGGTGGCGCGGCGAAGTTGGATCACCCTGGCCATACTTTTGGGTTTTAATTTCCACAACATCATCTCAGCTGCACCAATTCAATGTGTTAAAAACCTAGTCCAGTACCCAACAGAGATCTGATGAATTTTTGGTGGGCGGGGCCCTAATTCGTCCAAAAACGCACCCTGAAAAATTTTAAAAAATCAGCCCCAAGCCATGTTTTGACGGAGGATTGCGAATGTGGTACACATTGTAACTTGTCGGGACTTACAAAAAAGTCTCGGAGCTTTGGTCCAAACCCAACGGGAAGTGGGCCATTTTGGATTAAAGTTCCCCCTTTTTCCCCCCTTTTTTGCTATTTCTAGCCCACGTACTTGCAACTCCCCCTACAGTTTTTGATTTGACACTTAAAAAACACTCAATACTCTTAAGGCATTGGATCAAATGTTATCAAAAGCTTTTATCATGAAACGTGTGGGTTTTGGCCACGCCTCAAAATATGTTCTCGCCAAAAAAACGAAATTGTTTAAGCTCCTACAAGGAAAGTCACAGACACATGAAACCTTTGAGCTTGATCGGGCTTTGGCCCGATCAATTCACCATCAGATGGACATCATCGAAGTCACGCCCCCTGAAAACAAAAAAACAGGTCCAGTTTGACCCCCTCCACCAAATAAAACATAAAATTCCCAAGTCACAGAAAAAATATGGTCTAAGTTTGTGTCTTAGCACTGGTTTAGTGGAGGGTTGGTCGGGGCGCATGGCGAAGTCTGATGTCACGCCATGGCAACTTTGGCTTAAATTACCTGCATGGTCTGTTTTCACTCCAAAATAAATATGGTTATCTTTGTCACCCCCAAACACCTGTATGGGTTTTCATTGGGAAATTTGGGTCAACAGGCCACCTAGGAGATTCAAGGGGTATATCTCCCCCATACATCATCGGATCAAAATTTAATGTAGTTACATGACAGATTAAGATGGACATGTTTAACAGTCAATAGATGACATATTCGGCCCGCCCCCTAATAAACAAAAAGTGTACTTCCAAATGGGAAAGGGCCATTCCTCCAAAATGAAAATGGGTTTATCTTTGTCAGCCCCCCAAAAACCCTATTGATTACATTGGGAATTTTGGGTCAAAACAACCCCTAGGCATTTTAAGTGCTCTATTTCCCCCATACATCATGATCATTGAATGTAGTATAATCATCATGGGGTCAATGCTGAACATGTTTGCCACAGCGTTTTTAAAATCATTTCGCCCCTCCACAATAAAAAATGGTGCAGTTCCCTCTGGGAAATCACCCCAAATTTAATGGTTCTCGCCAATGACAACTCTGCATGTCCCACACAATGAATGTCCCCCAGTCCCCCCTTGTGGCGATGTGGGTTTGTGGGCAGCCTTGTTGGCATGCGAGGCCGTGATGCCAGGCTCCCGCGTTCGCTGCACAGGCGAGTCGCGCTGAGGCGTGAGGGCCTTCAAGGCTGCCTGCAGCTTTAAATTTTTATTATTTATTATTCAGGCAAAAATGAATCCCTTTTTCGCGGCTTAAAATATTTAAAAAGTCATCAAAATTTTGGCGGGGGAAAACAGTCGTGGTGAAAAATTTAGGTATTTTAAAAAAAATGGCTCAACATGCCCCCCTAAATATTAAAAAAGCCCCCGCATTGACCTTACTTTATCGTAGAGTTATGAAAATTGGTACACTTGTAGAACTCCCCAAGACTTAACTAAAACTGTCTTGCACCCATGTCCTACAACAAACAGGAAGTCGGCCATTTTGGATTGAAGTTTCGATTTTGACCCCGTTTTTGCTGTTTACAGCCTTCATATTTGATCGAACTCCTCCTAGAGATTTTGATCGATTGGCTTGAAATTTGGTCAGTTTGCTCAGAAGGGATGGGGGATCTAAAGTTATCAAAATTGTGAGTTTTTGAGAATGCTGAGGGGGCGGAGCCAGGCCTCAAACTTTGACGACTCGCCAAAGAAATTGAAATTGTTATAGCTCTTACAAGGAAAGTCGCAGACACACAAAACCTTCTGGTATTGATCCACATCTTGCTCCAAACAATATTCAATGCTCAAATCCTGACCTCATCTAAGCTCCGCTCCCTCAGAACAGGAAGTGTCATGTTTTACTGTGAAAGGTCCAAATTTAACCCCCCTCACCTAATCAACACGAAACGGTCCCCAGTGACAGATAACAAGATGGTCTAAGTTGGTTTGGAACACAGAGACTTTACACGGGAGGGTGTGGCCGTGGCGGCGTGGCGAGGAGAGACGTCTCGCCATGGCCTTACGTTTGCCTCTGATTTCCACGTTTTAAGCCGATCCCCACCAAACTCAATATGATTGATACTGGTCCAGCCCCCTAAGGATTTCCAGTGAAATAATTGGTGGGCGTGGCCTAACTGCTCCACAGCGCCCTCTAGAAGCACTAAAACAAGCAGCCCCAAGGCATGCTTTGTCCGAGGTTTATGAAATTTGGTACACATATGTAACTTCTCAGGACCTACAAAAAAGTCTCTTGGACCCATTGTCCAAACCCCACAGGAAGTCGGCCATTTTGGATCAAAGCCGCCATTTTCTCTCATTTACACACATATCTGAGCGAACTCCTCCTACAGCTTTTAACTTACAGACTTCGAAATCAATCACTATAGTCTTCAGGCATTGGGGATCAAAAGTTATCAAAAGCTTTTTGCTACATGAAAGTATGTGGGCGTGGCTAAGCCTCAAAATGGGCGTGGCTAAGCCTCAAAATCTGACAAAATCTGACCATGAAAAACGAAACTGTTATAGTTTCTACAAGGAAAGTCACAGAGACATGAAACCTTCTGGGATTTATCCATATAATGACTGGAACAATATTCAATGGTCAACTGCTGACATCATTGAAGCCCCGCCCCCTGAGAACATGAAGTTTAATGTTTCACTTAGTGTAGGCCATATTTGATGTCCTTCACCCAATGAACATGAAACTGTCTCCATTGACAGATAACACGATGGTCTAACTTGGTTTCCAATACTGACAGGTTTGGCTGAAGGGTGTGGCCGTGGCAAACTCTGATGCAACGCCATGGCCATACGTTTGGCTCTAAATTTGACATGCATTGCCCGATTTACTCCAAACTCCATACGGTTGATCTTTGTCAGCCCCCAAACACTTCTATTGATTTACATTGGAATTGGGATCAACAGCGCCCCCTAGGACACTTCAAGGGCTATATCTCCCTCGTACATCATCGGATCCACTTCAAATGTAGTATACATGATTATGAGTTAATGATGGACATGTTGACACAGTCAATAGATGACATCACTTTAGCCCCACCCACTAATAAACAAATGACTGTAGCTTCCACATGGAAGGTCCGATTCACTCCAAACTGAATATGCTTGATCTTTGTCAGCCCCTAAACTACTCTATTGGATTACATTGAAATTTGGATCAATGCCGCCCCCTAGGATATTTCAACTGCTCTATCTCCCTCATACATCATCGGATCCACTTCAAATGTAGTATACATGATTATCAGTTATTGATGGACATGTTGCTCACAGTCCCC
>JAHHUM010000532.1:0-38391 GCA_036173005.1 Crenichthys baileyi | reverse complement strand
AAATTAAGAGCTTGGGAGCCTAAACCCAAAACCAGAGGGATATCTCTGATTTCTATTCGAAAGTAATGATTTTTTGGTTTGAAAAATTTTTTTTCTGAAATGTTTTTTTTAATTTTAAAATTTTGAAAAAATATTAATTAATCCAAAAAATCAACCCCTTTAAAATCATTTTGAGCTTCTCGGGAAGGGACCTTTATTGGGAAAAGTTAGTCCAGACTGAGGCGGGCAATGAGTACACTGATATCATTGTCGACTACTTTACCAAAGGGTTCCAAACCCTACCCTCTACCTGGGAAAAAAACCCGGTGATGTTTCAAGGGTGCAAAATCAAGTTTTCTTTTATCGCCTTTGGGGAGCACCAAAGTGACTTTAACTGACCAGGGGGGGGGAAATTTGTCAGTGAGGTTTGTTGAATCATATATTTTTTGTGAAAAATGGGTTTGTGTTTTAAAAACCAGGTATAGAAGGAAAAGTTAAAAACAAAAAGCTATCTTTGCATTTTAGAAAAAGGGGGGCCTTTTATTGATAAAAGCATTTAATATGTTCTGAAACAGCTGAAAAAGGGGGCTTTGCAAAAGGCTGGACATTGGGGGCGCAGCATTTGTGCTCCCATAACATCCCCGGGACCAATGGGGCTGGTTAAAAAAGCTCAATGGGAAAAAAATTTAAAAAGGTTTAATTACAATGTCAAAAATTTGGAAACGTAAATTGTTTAAATGTGCGGTTTTTTACTTTGATTCATGCTTTTTCCAATTATGTATGAACTTGATGCCATTACAAACTTTTTCCTGTTTGACAGTATGGTATCACACAGCCAGTGTGCTGGGAGTGAAATGTTCCATCATGCAAAAAAACATTTGGTTTTCTTTATGTTCACCTCCACCAACCCTTGATTATATGACCTCCTGTGATTAAAGCTGTTAACGGCTCCTCGGATCCTGGCCTGATCTCCTGCTCCCCTGGACATGAGGCATCAAAATCCTGAAGAATCCCTTTGTGTGGCCTCAACTTTCGGTGCCATTAAGGCCTGAATAATTGGTTATCAATAGTTTTAGGGAGGATACTTCTAGCACTAGATTGGTTAATCTGTCCACCTTGCACGAGGGCTAATAATTACTTTCAGTTAGCCTTGCAAACAAGTGATAAAATATTTACTGATTTGTGACATAATCTGTCCATGGTCCTCTACTTGTAAAGTCAATATTGCGGTCACTTTTAGTTTTGACTGGATAGAAAATTGCAAGAAATGTCATGACGTACGCCTTCAGTATGTTTGGGAATGTATAACATTAGGTAATACATTTTCTGCTGCTACCCAAGAAGAGAAAAGAGTTTCAATTATGCAGAAAATGTTTATGAAATAAGTTTTAGCCTATTGATTATTTTCGTAATATATCAATCTAACAAGAGACACTCTTAGTAAATTAACATACGTCAATAAAAGTTTAGCACTTAAAAAAACAAAAATTTATTGCACATTTGAAATTCATTCTACATGCTTAAAACATTTAAAAACTCAAACTAATGGTTAAGAAATTTTATTTTAGTACTAAGGTCTTTAAATAAAACAGTGACAATGTTTTTGTGGTCTGTGGTCATCTCAACTATCTGAAATTGACATTGGACGCCTTCTTAATGAACCATTACTTTGTATCACCTTTTTTTTCCTTTTACACCAGACTCCTAGATTGAGGACACCGTGGGCCAATAGACAGTGTCTGAGTCCATGAAACAGCGTGACTCAATTTTCATCCTAGTGCAGGAAAACTCGAGGTACCTAGCAGCACGATTTTAAGGTTGGAGACCAAGTTGTAAGACAAAATGTCCAGAGCCAACAGCGCAAAGGTGGAAAACTGGAGAAATATTTGGAAAACAAAAGTGCAGACATTCAGTCGCCATCAACTTTTCTGTCAAAAATTAACACAGATCAGCTTAAAATATATATTGAACCACAACCTATAATCCCTCAGAACATTATATAAACTGCAAATCGTACCTCCATCCACCCAGCAGCTGAAGTCCTGGTTGAGTCTGTATCTATTCCAGCACCAACAGACAACACACAACCCTCATCTTTGGCACCATTTTCAGGCTCTACAAAAGCAGAACAATGTATGTCTTTGAGCACTATTCTGTCAAAATTTAGTGTATTATGGAATTGTAAGACTTGAAAATTTAAAAGTTCTTTTTTATCATATTTTATTTTAGATATTCAGAGAGCCTGGGATGGCATCAGCCAGTGTTCTCCTTTCCAAGATTGGGCCGTACAAACTTTATTTCTTTGACCTTGGCCGTACAGCACCTGGAAAGGAACTGGAGATTAAGGTGCAACCATTTTTTTGTACTATATGTAAAGCCAGGCCAAGCCAACTTTATTTATAAGCACTTTAAAAACAGCACATCTGACTGAAGTGCTGGACAAATATGTACAGCATACATGATAAACACATAAAATAAGTTACAAGCAACTAGAGTAAAATTCAATATAAAAACATAAAATATTATAAGCAACTTGAGTAAAACATAATAGAAAACACGTAAAGAATCTTGAAATTGAAACTTGAATAAAATGAATAAGGTGAGCTCCGTCGTGCTACATCAAATGCTATTGAGAAATGGTGGGTTTTAAGAGCAGATTTAAAAATAGACATTGAAGAGTTCCAAAGACTTGGAGCTGCCACAGAAAACACTCTGTCCCCTCTGAGCTTCTGCCATGTCCTTCGCATGTCCAGGAGAAGCTGATCCACTGACTTGAGTGAGCGGGAAGGGCAATGCACTTGCAGAAGCTCAGAGAGGTAGGGTGAGGCCAGACCATTTAAAAATTTAAAAACAAATAAAAGAATCAGAATCTTAAAACGAATCCTAAACTGAACAGGCAACCAGTGCAATGAGGCTACAACAGGAGTTATTTGCTCTCTTTTTTGTGTACGAGGCGAGCAACTGCATTCTGCACCAGCTGGAGACGAGACAGGGCTGTCTGTGATACCCCATAATACAGAGAGTTGCAGTAGTCGAGGCGTGTTGTCATAAAAGCATGAATTACAGTTTCAAAGTCCTGTTTTAAAATAACGTTTCACCTATGCCAGTTGTCTCAGTTGATAAAAAATGGATTTCACCACTGAGCTGATCGGCCTGTCAAGATTAAAATCACTATCAATTTTTACCCCAAGATTGGTGATAATGAGTTTTATATACTGATTCAGAGGGCCAAGCTCTATGGTTGATGACCCAGTGAAAAACTCAGGACTAAAAAACAAACTTTTCTTTTTGTCATTAAAATTAAGGAAGTTAAGAGTCATCCAGGCTCTTGCTTTCTCAAGTGACTCAAATAGTGATTGTGCACGGTAGGTTCCCTCGTGTTTCATGGGACCATAAACCTGGCAGTCATCAGCATAAAGATGGAAGGCACAACTGTGCTTCCTGAAAATAGAGCCGAGGGGAAGGAGGAATAATGAAAAAGCAGAGGCCCAAAAACTGAGCCTTGTGGGACCCCACAGAAAAGGGAAGCAGAAGAAGATTTAAAATCTCCTAAGCTGACAGAGAGGGTCCTTTCAGTTAGGTAGGACCTTAACCAGTCAAGGGCAGTTCCTCGAATGCTGATGTAGTGCTCTAAGCGAGAAAATAAGATGATGTGAGCCACAGTTTTAAATGCAGCTGTTAAATCCAATAAAAACATGGTCACGCAATTTCCAGTAGCTAAAAGAATGTCATTAAAAACCCTGAGCAGTGCAGATTCTGTGCTGTGATGTGGCATAAAACCAGACTTAAAACCTCAGGAATGTTGTGTCCACTTAAAAAATCCATCAACTGTACATAGACTATTTTCTCCAATTTTCTCCTTTTTTCCTTTTTTTAAAAGAAAAGGCAACTTGGAGATTGGGCTAAAATTTGAAAATCCAGTTGCATCTAGG
The DNA here is from genome assembly GCA_036173005.1 of Crenichthys baileyi. Taxonomy (NCBI): domain Eukaryota; kingdom Metazoa; phylum Chordata; class Actinopteri; order Cyprinodontiformes; family Goodeidae; genus Crenichthys; species Crenichthys baileyi. The sequence goes on along the minus strand of JAHHUM010000532.1, from coordinate 34,480 downwards.
CTCGGCTTTTTAATCAAAGGCTGCACTTTGGCATGTTTCCAATCGTTTGGAAAAACCCCTGAGGACAGACTATTGTTAATTGTCAATAGCACCAAAGTAGAAATTACTTCTTTAAAAAACCTCGGTGGGAGCACATCCACGGGAGAACCAAAGGGCTTAAGATGATCAATAATCTCCTTTAAATCGTTAAAACTCACCGGCTCGAACTGGTGAAAACAGCAGAGCAAGAGACTAAAACTGGTGTGGGAAACGTAGAAGGGAATACTATCTGAGCCCGAGCATTTGCCTCCTTTCCCACAAAAAAGTGTGAAAACTCTTCACAGGCCTGGAATGAAAGTTCGGTGTAAACAGTTTGTGGAACATTAAGAACATCATCAATAGTTTTAAAGAGTACGAATGGTTTCTGACAGTTTGACAGGATAAGGTTTGACAAGTGTTTAAGTGTTAAATTAGAAAATTAAATATCCCTGAATTTAGTATCCTTAGAATAATGTGATTGATAAAAAAAAATAAGGAAATTGCATGTTTTTCAGCTGATCAATGCCTACATGAAGATGTTGGAGAGGCAACATAATAACTAGTCTTCTGGACTCGCTTGGAGAAAGCGCTCGGAAGACGAAGAAATGTCAGCATCAAGGTATGTGTTATTGTTTTTCTAACAAAAGCTTTAGAAAATACTGTTGCTCCAGCAACAAATCATTGGAAACACATTAATGAGGCTATGTTAGTTGCTCTACATCAGGCTGGCATACAAGACTTTCTTTTTTAGATCCTTTGTACATCAAGCATTGCTTCTTTGGAGCATATGCAGTCTGTCTTCAGTATAAACTATCACATTGTTATTGTCTTTATAAACAGCTGTTTTAATTTAGTTAAAAAGCTTCCTATCTAAGGAAACCAAGCAGTTTGCATCGAGTCATTGACTTGCAGCATTAACTCCTCCAGGACGAGCATGTAGAGACAGTGGACAGTCACTTGCATTGTGCTGTTGACTTAACAGCAATCCCTCATACTGAGCAAGCATGTAGCAACAGTCAGGTGGAAAACTCCCCTTCAACAGGAAGAAACCTCCGGCAGAACCAGACTCAGTGTGAACGACTATCTGTCGTGACCAACGGGTGGTTTGAGAGAACAGAAAATACGTAAAAAATAACACAGAAGTGCAGATCCAGAAGTATTTTCTATTTTGAAGAGACGTGAAAAGTTAGTGGCAGCAGTACATCCTTTTCGTGCCTTCTTCTAGGAGACAAACAGGAAGTAGACAGCCTCTGAACCCTTTAACTAACCTAGAATAGTGGTGAATTTAATGAAAGGTACTTATTGGAAAATGTAGGAAAAGAATGGAACATTGTAATTATATTACTACCTTCTAAAGCAGCTTTTGGCATATAATAGCAATGTATTATTGTTTGCATTGTCTGTGATTTCTACTGTCATACTTAATCTTTCTTTAACTTTTAACAAAAAACACGTCTCTTGGATCATTCAATGATATTCATGTGTTATGATTTGGGTTTGTTTGATTTTTGGTTTCTGGTTTTTCTTTATGTTTTTCACAGTTAAGGTTTTGAATCATGTTTCTGTTTGTTTTTCTGGGTTTTTCTTATATTTCTCACAGTTTTGTCAATCATGCTTTTTTTTATTTTCTGGTTATTTTTTAGTCTTTTTTCATGTTGTCAAAGTTTGGTTTTTTGGTTCGGGTCATGGGTTTAGTTTTTTTTTTATTAAGAGTCTTGTTTTTTGCTCCAGCCATTCTGTTCTTTTAATTATCTTTATCCGGTTCACCTGCACCTTGAAATCTGTCCTTGCTCCACTGGTTTCCACTCCTTTAAATAACACCTTTTTCAGTTAGTCTTTGCGGAATCTTTGTTCTCTATCTCTCTTTTTTTGTGGACCATGCCATCCCAGTAAGCCACCCTGCTTCTTTTTTGTTCCCGCCTCTTATGGGAGTGGTTTTTTTTGTTTAAAATTTTCATTTACTGTCACGCTCCCTCCTCGTCTGCTTTCGGGGGTTTTTCCGTGCACAGATCATGACAAAATGTTTCCGCCTACTAGGCCCCCGCGGAAAAGCGGAAGGCAAGCCTTGGATCGCGGGGGTGGAACGTCAAAGGGAGGAGGCGATGGGGAATCTGCCCCCGACCGGAGGTGCTGCCCTCTCCCTGCTGCTGGAACAGATGAGGGTCAGGAGCCCGCGCTAGGAGTTGGGGAGGGCTTTTTCCCCTCCGCCTCACTCCATTTTCCCTCCGCTCCATACCGGCAGCAAGCCGTCATCTTCCTCCGGGAGGACTCCCCCACGGCGGGGGGTTAACAGCCGGTCGGCTGGCGAAGAGGTGGTTTTTCCCTGCCAGCTGAGGTGAGGACTGCAGCAAGCAAAAGCCACATCTTCGTCTGCTACAGCAATGTTGCCAGGCTCACTCAGAAAGCAACCCCGCACCTTCGTCTGCTACAGCAAAGTTTCCCAGGCTTGCTGCCCCCCGCCCAGCCGTCTTCAGCCCGGTGTTCTGATGCAACACCAGAGGAGCTGGAGGAGCGATTAAGGTTTTTTGCCCGCCAGATTAAGAGCTTTAGGAGGACTAGTCTCATGTATTCCTCTCCGGAGCTGATGGAGAGGATCCGGCAGATGGAGAGGAACTATGAGACTGCAGTAAGGCAGTTTTACTGCCGTCCACCTTCCACACCAGGACTCCAGGGAGCTGCTGTTGCAGAGCAGCCCACGCCAGGACTCCAGGGAGCTGCTGCTGCAGAGCAGCCCACGCCAGGACTCCAGGGAGCTGCTGCTGCTGCTGCTGCTGCAGAGCAGCCTACACCAGGACTCCAGGGAGCTGGTGCTGCAGAGCAGCCCACGCCAGGACTCCAGGGAGCTGCTGCTGCTGCTGCAGAGCAGCCCACGCCAGGACTCCAGGGAGCTGCTGTTGCTGCTGCAGAGCAGCCCACGCCAGGACTCCAGGGAGCTGCTGTTGCTGCTGCAGAGCAGCCCACGCCAGGACTCCAGGGAGCTGCTGTTGCTGCTGCAGAGCAGCCCACGCCAGGACTCCAGGGAGCTGCTGTTGTCTGCAGAGCAGCCCACGCCGGGGACTCCAGGGAGCTGCTGTTGCTGCTGCAGAGCAGCCCACGCCAGGACTCCAGGGAGCTGCTGCTGCTGCTGCTGCAGAGGGCCCCACGCCAGGACTCCAGGGAGCTGCTGCTGCTGCTGCAGAGCAGCCCACGCCAGGACTCCAGGGAGCTGCTGCTGCTGCAGAGCAGCCCACGCCAGGACTCCAGGGAGCTGCTGCTGCTGCAGAGCAGCCCACGCCAGGACTCCAGGGAGCTGCTTCTGCTGCTGCAGAGCAGCCCACGCCAGGACTCCAGGGAGCTGCTGCTGCTGCTGCAGAGCAGCCCACGCCAGGACTCCAGGGAGCTGCTGCTGCTGCTGCAGAGCAGCCCATGCCAGGTCTACAGCCTGCTGTAGAGCTTCCGGAGGAGCCCGAGGGCGGGCTGCCTCCACTTCCAGGTCCTGAGCACCTTCTCAGTTTTCTCTGGGGGGTGCTCATGGAACTCAAGCCTGACACTCCGCAGCCTGTCTCTGGCGGGTCTGACACTCCGCAGCCTGTCTCTGGCGGGTCTGACACTCCGCAGCCTGTCTCTGGCGGGTCTGACACTCCGCAGCCTGTCTCTGGCGGGTCTGACACTCCGCAGCCTGTCTCTGGCGGGTCTGACACTCCACCCTGTCTCTGGCGGGTCTGACACTCCGCAGCCTGTCTCTGGCGGGTCTGACACTCCGCAGCCTGTCTCTGGCGGGTCTGACACTCCGCAGCCTGTCTCTGGCGGGTCTGACACTCCGCAGCCTGTCTCTGGCGGGTCTGACACTCCGCAGCCTGACTCCGGCGGGTCTGACACACCACAGCCTGACTCCAGGCCTGACCCTAAGTCAGCCTCAACCTCCTCCACACGCCGCAGAGGACGTCGTAAGAGGGACGCCTCAGCCCCTGGTCTCTTCATTGAGGGTTTCTGCGACGCCTCGGCTCCTGCTCACGCCACTGAGGTTCTCTGCGACGCCTTGGCTCCTGCGCACGCCACTGCGCTCGGCTCTGAGGGTTCGCCAGGCATTCGCCGTCGCCTGCCTGAACTCTGTGCCTGCTCGGGACGACCTCCTGGTCGCCCGCCTGAACTCTGTGCCTGCTCGGGACGACCTCCTGGTCGCCCGCCTGAACTCTGTGCCTGCTCGGGACGACCTCCTGGTCGCCCGCCTGAACTCTGTGCCTGCTCGGGACGACCTCCTGGTCGCCCGCCTGAACTCTGTGCCTGCTCGGGCGACCTCCTGGTCGCCCGCCTGAACTCTGTGCCTGCTGGGGACGACCCCCTGGTCGCCCCCCCTGAACTCTGTGCCTGCTGGGGACGACCTCCTGGTCGCCGCCCGAACTCTGTGCCTGCTGGGGACGACCTCCTGGTCGCCCCCCCCAACTCTGTGCCTGCTGGGGACGACCTCCTGGTCGCCCGCCTGAACTCTGTGCCTGCTGGGGGCGACCTCCTGGTCGCCGCCTGAACTCTGTGCCTGCTGGGGACGACCTCCTGGCCCCCCGCCTGAACTCTGTGCCTGCTGGGGACGACCCCCGGTCGCCCGCCCCTGAACTCTGTGCCTGTGGGGGACGACCCCCTGGTCGCCCGCCTGAACTCTGTGCCTGCTGGGGACGACCTCCTGGTCGCCCGCCTGAACTCTGTCCCTGTTTTTTTTTTTGGCCCTCCTGCCATGGCCCCTCTGCCCACCCTGCTTGGGGTTTTTTTTTTTCTGGCCCTCCTGCCATGGCCCCCTTGCCCACCCCGCTTGGGTTGTTTTTGTTTCTGGCCCTCCTGCCATGGCCCCCCCGCCCACCCTGCTTGGGTTGTTTTTTTTTTCTGCCCCCCCTGCCATGGCCCCCCCCCACCCTGCTTTTGGGTTTTTTTTTTGTTTCTGGCCCCCCGCCATGACCCCCAACGCCCCCCGGTTCGGGTTTTTTTTTTGTTTGGACTTTTGTGGGGGGGCTGGTATCCGCCCTTAAGGGTGGGGCTTCTGTTATGATTTGGGGTTGTTTTGGGTTTTTGGTTTCTGGTTTTTCTATGTTTTTCACAGTTAAGGTTTTGAATCATGTTTCTGTTTGTTTTTCTGGAGTTTTCTTATATTTCTCACAGTTTTTGAATCATGCTTTGTTTACTATTTTTCTGGTTATGTTTTAGTCTTGTTCATGTTTTGTCAAGTTTGGTTTTTGGTTCTGGTCATGCTTTAGTTTTTGTTTGTATTCAAGAGTCTCTGTTCTTGCTCCGGCCACGTTATGTTCTGTTAATTATCTTTATCAGGTTCACCTGCACCTTGTTAATCTGTTTTCACTCCATATATACACACCTGTTCAGTTAGTCTTCGCGGAATCATTGTCTCCACTCATGTCTTGTTTTGTGGGCCATGCCAGTCAAGCCAGCCTGCTTCTGTTTTGTTCCTGCCTCTTATGAGAGTGAGTTTTTGTTGATTAAATTTTCATTTACTGTCACGCTGCCTCCTCGTCTGCATTCTGGGGTTCCTCCGTTGCACAGATCGTGACATCATGTCTCTTTATTTATACAGTACGGATTCTCCAAAAATGTCCCGTGAAGCACAATTACAGAAACAATTGGTCAAATCAACAAAAAAATGTACATAATTTCTGATAAGTTATCATTTTTCAGAGCCTTCGCAAGGAGACAAGGCATGTATGTGTTGAGGTGGAACTGTACCACACTTCACCATCCACTGCAGCCAGATTCGAGCTTTTGTGGTATCTTTGCCATTAAGGTAATAAAAAAATCAAATCCTATCTGAATTTTTATGCATGACACAAATTTTTAGATGTATGTGTTTGTGGTTTTTTTCAGTTTGTTGTGAAAATCCTTATGGAGTGGGAATTTACACTCACCGGCCACTTTATTAGGTACACCTCTCCAACTGATCGTTAACGCAAATTTCTAATCAGCCAATCACATGGCAGCAACTTAATGCATTTAGGCATATAGACATGGTCAAGGTGATCTGCTGCAGTTCAAACCAAGCATCAGAATGGGGAAGAAAGGTGATTTAAATGACTTTGAACGTGGCATGGTTGTTGGTGCCAGACGGGCTGGTCTGAGTATTTCAGAAACTGCTGATTTACTGGGATTTTCACACACTACTATCTCCAGGGTTTACAGAGAATGGTCCAAAAAAGAGAAAATATCCAGTGAGCTGCAGTTCTGTGGGCACAAATGCCTTGTTGATGCCAGAGGTCAGAGGACAATGGCCAGACTGGTTCGAGCTGATAGAAAGTCAACAGTAACTCAAATAACCACCCGTTACAACCAAGGCACGCAGAAGAGTATCTCTGAACGCACAACACGTCGAACCTTGAGCCGGATGGGCTACAGCAGCAGAAGACCACGCCGGGTGGAACTCCTGTCAGCTAAGAACAGGAAACTGAGGCTACAATTCGCACAGGTTCACCAAAATTGGACAATAGAAGATTGGAAAAATGCTGCCTGGTCTGATGAGTCTCGATTTCTGCTGCGAAATTTGGATGGTAGGGTCAGAAGGTACTGTTTCCAGTACCTTGTTGAATCTATGCCATGAAGGAGTAAAGCAGTTCTGAAGGCAAAAGGGGGTCCAACCCGGTACTAGCAAGGTGTACCTAATAAAGTGGCCGGTGAGTGTATGTTTCCAGCTGGACAGAAGGATGTAGATTTGCTACGCTGGCAAATTGCTACTACTGTTCTGCAGGCATCAGGTGGGTTACATATGTAGCACTAACCAAAGAAATAACACCTATGTTAATTAATGCTCTGTTGCATAGTGAAACAAGACATGTTCTTACTGTATTTCTGAACGTTACCAAACTGGCAACTTACCTAATAACCACTTTCGCTCTTGCAGAGGATTTGACAGATGTGCTGTTCTGGACAATCCAGAACAGGATGAGAACACCACTTGGGTAATGTTTTAATTTTTTTTTAAAGTCTTGTAGAAAATGTAGACACTACCTTATTCAAATCTTTACATTTTCATTTATCTATTTCCATGTATTTTTTGCTATGAGTGAAAATAATTTTGAATAATGGTTAACAAGAGCATACTTATGATGATGACATTAACTCCAGAAAAACATTCATAGGTAAGGATATTGCTGCTAGTAAGATGATGCCAAAATAAATCTTTGAAGTAACCATCAGTAGTGCAAAGAGAGCCCTTAAGTGTTGCTCAGGGCCCAGATCATGCAGGCTAAGGAGTTGCCTGCACCACCCTTGAAGTAATCATGTCTGACTGTATCTCCAGTTAGGACATTCACAGAGGTTTAAGCTTTGGGATACTGGTCTTATTTCACGAAGGGCAGGAAAGAAGCCCAGAAAACATAATCAACTAGTATCTTGGTTTGTTTGAACTTAGACTGTAGTTGGAAAAAAAAATAAGCACTATATGCAGTTTTTTAAGTAAAGGTTTAAAGAAGGCTATGGCCTCCAATTTTTGGGGGATATGTTCAGCCCCAATTATCATTTTCCTATTTAGCACATAATAATGTTTTCCTGGGGGAAGCAGTTGGTGTCAATGGAGGGTGGACAAGCCCTTAAGTTGTAATAATAGTTAGCTCTTGCATAGGCTCCATTCCGGTTATGGAAAATAATCCACAGATATGGCTTAAAGAAAAAGGCAAAGGAACACAAAGGAAGCTACAGATCTTTCTTGGTGAGCCTTACAGCAGCCAAGTACAGAAGGAAGTGAACAGATGATCAAATGAGGGTTCCAATTATTAGATGACCATGGTCATAACATCAACATATTGGAAAGAGAGAAGCAACCATGAGTTTAGACATTTACTCTGATGAAAGTACCGAAAGAAAAGCAAAAAAAAAAAAAAAGAAAAGACACTCTAAGGGTGCATAAAACATTATTTCTATCTTAATACTAGATTAAGTTAAGGGCATTAAACACCCTTAATCTGTCACATATCAACCTAAGATCAAAAGATTTACACTCTTATGTCATGGTTATTGTCAACAATTTAATAATGTTTCATATTAAGTAAAACATGAAAATATACCCTGTGAGTTAACTACATGAATGATGCAATACTAAAATAAATCTTCTTATCCTTTTTTACTGCAGATAGCCTGTGATGTGTGTGGCAGGTGGTTTCACCACGTTTGTGTGGCCTCTCAGAATACAGCGGAAACATTTGTTTGCACGGCTTGCTAAAGAACGAAGACATCTCAACATGTTATATAAGTTGTGCATTTGTTCATTGCTTTATTTAGAGTTGTTTTTCTAATTATTGGTGTTTATGTTTTATTGGAAAAGTTGATTGTACTATTTAAATTCACAAAGTTTCCTTAAAGAAGAATTTCTGATTAGACTGTTCTTCAATGTTGAATGGTAAATGTTAAGCTATTAAGTTTTATTCAGATGTTTTTGAAAGAAGTTCAATACTGTTTAAATTTTGTAGAATTAAGTATGTCTTTTTTCACATTTTTAAAGTTGTACAGACAATATGCCTGTGTCTGTGTTGTGATGTTGATGCTGTAAATATATTAGCTGGATGCATTGAAACTATGTTTAAAAATGTCAATCTTCAAGTAAAATGTATAATTATCCATTTCTAATATGAAAAGGTGAATAGGCATCATGGTAAAATAGGGGACATTAAATGGCAATACCACATAACACATTTTAAAACATTAAACACATATTAATACCTGTTAACATATTGACATGTCTTAACAAATTAACAACAGTATCTGGCAGGGTGTGCAGACCCATTAGAGACCGTTTCCCCTCTTTTAAACTGGGGAATCTGGGGTAGGATGCATTACCTCTTTTTATGAGAGAGGAAGTTTTTCATGGGGTCATTATCTATGTAATGAGAGCAAACTAGTTCCAAAAATGTAGATTGACTTCTCTGAATGATGTTTGAGCTTTCAGGGTTACCGTAGTTCCCCTGTGGCACGAGCACAGCGTGGGGGTTCGAAGCCTGCAGCAAGCACGCGCCTTTTTTTGCCGTCTGGGCGGTGCGGAGATGCAGGGGAAACCGTATCTGATGGCGACACGCGGCTCGACGTAATACCGGAAATGACATCAAAGGGGAAGTCTCCGTCATTGATTATGTGAGCATCAATAACAAACGGTTCAGGTAGAAGCCCAGTTGCATTAAAAACAGCGTTGATATGGTGAAACGGTGCATTGCTGGTGCTGGCAGCAATACTATGACAGTAGTCGTTAGTCTGCACTATTTTCCTAAAGTGAAGAGGATCAGAGCTGCCTGGATCAGAGCTGGAAAACTGAGGAGGAACAGATGGGCTGGTCCCACCAAGCACAGCCAGTTGTGATCGGAGGACTTCTCGGCAAACTGCTTTGAACAAGAAACCTCTGAATTCACAAGATAAATGATGTCAGAGGTCAGGAAATCTGACAGACGAAGGAGAATGTTGAAGCAGAGTCTATAGCCATTCTGTTCAGAGCATCTGATGGGAAAAGACCATCAAAGTAAAGGTTGTTGCTGCTGTTGCTAAACAGATCATGGCTCAGCAGGTAAGAACACTTCCTTGTCACAAAAGTACATTTAGATATTGGCAGTTATTGTTATTTAAAATCCGAAATTATATTATTAAAATAAGATAAATTACAAGTGCATACAGTATATTTAAATAAATGTTTCTCTAAAGATTCTGATATAAAGTAAAAGAAATTACACACCAGGCAATGTCTTCAGATCTTGAATCATCCCTTGTGTCTGCTGCTAATGCTCCATGCTGCTCTGCTTCGCCTCAGGTTGTTTCACTCAGTGCTGTATTTACTGTAACCCTGGATCTGATCCAGTCCGGTCCACTGCGAAGCCCGGAGGAGCTCCAAGAACCATACGCAGATCGCTCAATAAAAGCCAGTGATAAATGCGGTAGCAAGTCCAAAACAACTCATTCTGCAGAAGTTAAACCAGTTAAACTTTTTTTCATGCATCCAGATATTTCCATGTGTTTTGTTCTACAATCGATGAGTTCACTGAGTGCAGATAAGCTATATTTGTTGCTAAATTTGGTGCATTTAATGTTGAATTGCTCGGTTTATAATACCTTAGTAAACCCAGTAACTGATCTAATTGATCTATTGTTAACATCTGCTAATATATACATAGTGATTGACAGTGAATTCATACAGTGCTCTTTGTATATTTCTACTAACATTTCTAATGGTCCTTTTAATTTGACACATTTGGCTCTATTACGAATTAGAAAAAGGCGGACCCAAGATTCAGCCAGACACAGAACTGAAAGATTAAAAGATTTATTCAGCCACAGGAAAACGTCACTCAGGTTAAACTCCACACAGCTTCCAGGAATCACTGAAGCAGAAAGAAGGATTAGTGACTTGTAGTTTCTCCAAATCTTGCAAGGATCAGAAAAGTCACTAACCTGTTCTTGTCTTGGGTTAAACTTGAAACCCAGAGGGGAAACCTCAGTGGGTAGAAGGCAGGGATCTCCACAGCGCAGATGAGAGAGACAGGTGACTTTTGGCTGAATAATCCAAGGGCTAGGCTGATTCAATAATCCAGGGACAGAAACAGGGTCAATGATCGGAACAAGAGACGTCGGGCAAGGGGCAGGCAGAGGCATAAATCAGATGCAGGAAACAGGGTCAAAACCAAAATCCAAACAGTCTGACAAGGGGCAGGCAGAGGCAAAAATCCAAGAGGCAAGGCAAGGTCAAAACAACGATCAGTCAGGAAGGAACGCTAGATATCTACTCACACGATGGCTTTCAAAAATCTGGCACCGTCTGCTTGTCAGAGTCAGTATATATCAGGGAAGACACAGGTGCTTGGAATGCCACAGATTGCACTGCACTGCAGCAGTCACCAGGTGCATCTCATCTGCTGATTGCAGCCAGAGAGACAGAGTAGAGCAGACGTGCCAGAATCATAACAGGCTCGGATCTCAGTGAAATGGAAGTAATGTTTGGTGCGGACTGTTTTAAGTGTCACACAAGAAAGTAAAAGGTTGTGGACCTGTCCCAATACCTACACTACACTCTATGCCCCTCAATGAAGTGTGTACTTTGTACAAGTGCACGTAGGGGTTGAAGTGTGCAGGTTACAAGTGTGCAAAGTTGGAGAATTGGGACAGTAGGGGTTACGTCGTCGACTTGCACCTCTGCACCGTAACCGCAACATCAAAAAGGGCAGGAACCGGCGCTGTTTTTGCAGTCTTGCTGCTAAAAAAACTATTTTAAAACTGCAACAAGCAATTGTTTTGAGGAGAAGAAAGTGCAGGAAGCGAAGAAGGCTTATACACCAGACTCTCACCGTGCCAGTGTTTGTTTTAAAGGTAACTTCAATGTTATGGCCTACTGACTGCCCAGACTCACTCTGAAGCCAGTGGTATCTGACAATGTTGAGCCTGGAAAACCAGTAAAAAAAAATATATTTGTCGGCTTGCTGTCTAAAGTTTATGCAGTTCTTATTACTCTGATTTGATGGTTGATTACATTGATGGTTGTGATTGGTTTTTGCTCGGAACGTCATCTGCAGCAGTGAATTGTGGGTAAAATACTTTGCCGAAGTGCACTTAGATGCGCGCTTAGCCGAAGTGTGGATTGAGGGCACAAAGGGGGCGGGGCTAAGGACCACTCTGGAGAATTGGGACACACCACACACTCGAACCCATCAACGGGAACACGCAATTCAGGGACACAAGGGTGGAAGTGCGAGTAAGTGCGAGCTCAACCTCCCTAGTACCTTTGTCATGGTGGGAGAGATTTCAGGAAATAACCTAGAACGAAAAAAGGCTGATGTACACAACATTCAATCAAGAGAAGAGAGGTTGCTACTTGATTGTCTTGAAAGGTTTTCAGAATGGGCAAGAGCAGTGCGGGCAGTTGCCACACTGAAACACATAACAAAGGTGGCAAAGGGCCAGAACCCAAAGTCCAATGAACTCACAACTTTGGAAGAACATAAGGAAGCAGAAGCTTTCCTCATAAGACTGATTCCAGCCACATACTTCCCTAAAGACATGAAGAGTCTTATGCAAAATGGACATATCAAATCAACTAACGAGACAAACAAATTGCACAAATTAAACCCATTCCTTGATAAGCAGGGTGTACTCGGGGTAGGAGGGCGTATAACTCAGTCCAGTCTTCACCCTCATGTGAACACCCAGCAGTCTTGCCTAAAGAAAGCCACTTGTCAGCGCTGGTCATTAAATGTTATCATGAAAGGATATTAGGATGTCCACAAAATGCAGTTAAAAGCCTTCAGCTGATTCAAAATACTGCAGCAAGAGTTCTGATGAAAATTAAAAAGAGAGATCATATTTCCCCTACTTTAGCTTCCCTTCATTGGCTCCCTGTTAAATCCAGAATAGAATTTAAAATTCTCCTCCTCACATATAAAGCCCTTAATGATTTAGCTCCATCATACATCAGAGATCTGATTGTTCCATATGTTCCTAACAGCGAACTTCTTTCTCAGACTGCAGGTTTACTGGTGGTTCCTAGAGTCTCTAGAAGTAGAATGGGAGGCAGATCCTTTAGTTATCAGGCTACTCTCCTGTGGAACCAGCTCCCAGTTTTAGTCCGTGAGGCGGACACCTTGTCTACTTTTAAGGCTAGGCTTAAAACTTTCCTTTTTGATAAAGCTTAGGTTATCCTGAGCTATCTTCCTTATTTTTACCTCCGTCCTCTTCCCTCCCTGTTGGATGGAGTAGGGGGGAGTCAGGTTTAGCCTAAACCGGCTCAGTTATGGTTGAGGTGCAAACACACCCTCCATTTCTGCTACCTGTATGACCCCCTCTCTTTTCCAATGGTTATAATCAATCTGACAGAGAGAAGTATCCCAATCGTTGCGGTTTTTAGTATAACAATGGCCATCAGTGGGCTCTAGATGGACAAACTGTCTAATTTTAAGGCTAGGCTTAAAACTTTCCTTTTTGATAAAGCTTATACTTAGAGTGGCTTAGGTTATCCTGAGCTATCTCTGTAGTTATGCTGCTATAGGCTTAGGCTGCTGGAGGACATAATGACCACTTTCACCCTCTTCGCTACATTCTCACACTACTCTCCAATTTTGCATTATTTGCTGTTATTTCAGCTTTTAACTTTGTTCTCTCTCTTTTCTCTTCCTAGAAGCTACACCTGGCCTGACTCTGTGTCTACCTGTGACACCTTTCTGGAGAGGGGAATCCTCCAAGCTTCTGCTGGCAACAACTTAATGCTCACCCTCTACTGATGATCCACATGGCCCTGTCTTTCAGTGTTTAACCCTTTCTCTCTCCTAGACATAGCTACTGACTGAACTTTTACTGTAACTAATTATATGTGCTCTCTTTCAGACTCTAACCTTGAAAACTGGCTCAAAGTTTATCTTTCTTTCTTCCTAGATGAAACGACTTAAGTAGCTACATCCACTAACATTTACTTTTCCTTTCTTTAGAAAGAACTCCTGGATCAGTGCTTCTGTGTTCTTTTTGTGTCTCTGCTCTGTTCTCTCTAACCCCCAGTCGGTCGTGGCAGATGGCCGCTCACACTGAGCCTGGTTCTGCTGGAGGTTTCTTCCTGTTAAAAGGGAGTTTTTCCTCTCCACTGAAATAAACTGAATTGAATGAAAGGGTGCAACACCAGGGACAGGGTGTGACTGTTAATAAACTTTGAGCAAATGGTTTTTGGATTCTGGTTGAAGTAAGGCAGTCTCTTCCCATATTTACAACTGCACAAACACTGAAGAACAAAGGATGGCAGACTTTCTACAAGAGTGCAGAGCTGACTCTACCTTTACATACTGTGGGATGGAATGTTTTGGACCTATATTAAAAAGAGATGAAAGGAGCTGAAACGTTATGGACTTTTGCTCAGATGCATGTGCTCCAGAGCCATACTTGATGACTTAATGAATGCTTTTATCAATGCTCTGCGCTTATTTATTGCATTGCGTGGAAGTGTCAGACAAATTCGCTGTGATCAACGCAGCAACTTCATTGGTGCAAGGAGTGAGTTTGCTGGAGCTATGAAAGATGGATGGAGAAAACCTTAGGAAATTCGGATGAGAGTTCGTTATGAACACTTGCTCTGCAAGTCATCAAGGTGGCCTTTGGGAACGGCAAATACGAACTGTGCGTAATGTCCTCTCATCCATCCTTGACCAGTTGGATAAAATGCTTGACAGCAGCTCTTTAAGAACTTTTGGCAATTGTAAACAGGCCATTTACAACAATCCATCTGGTCCAGAACCTTTGAAACTTAATCGCTTCTTGACTATGAAGTCTAGCATTATTGCTCCCCTTCCTTGAAGCTTCATAAAGGAAGATCAGTACCTCCATAAACAACGGCACAGAGTACAATTCCTAGCCAATAGCTTTTGGACACGTTGGAAGAATGAATATCTGTTGAATCTTCAGAAGAGACAAAAAAAAAGGAACAAAGTGAGAAGAAATGCAATGGTCAATGATATTGTTCTACTTAAGGATGATTTATTATGTAATCAGTGGAAAATGGCAAAGATCACCGATGTTTATCCAGGGAAGGATGGACAAGTGAGAAGAATCAGGTTGTTGATCAGTGACTCAACTTTAGATGCTAGAGGAAAACGCACCGCAAAACCCCCCTATCTGGTGAGACCCATTCAGAAGACATTAACTTTACTAGAAGCTGATTGATGAATCATTTTCTAACTTCCCCCCCCTTGTGTTAAATCCAGTTTTGAACTGTTTCTTTATAAGTGTGAAGTGCAGCTGTGAAGAGGATTGTATTTCTCCTGTTTGGTTACAGCAGGCAATGAGGTGCATTCAAGGCCTCTCTTGTTATTTGAGTTTCCATGTAAACGTGATAACTCATGACATTTTATATTTGTAAACTGTCGTAATGGATAGTTTCAAGACTCTGATAAACACAATCACGAGGAAACCAGGACAGAGTTTAAACAGTTTATTTATTCACAAACGTAAGTTCGTTCTGGAATCCGGACTGGGTCAGTGGACAAGATTGGGATCTCACTGAGGGAGAATAAAAGAGACTTAGAGAGCGTTTGAGAAAAGGTGGATCAATACTAAAGTCCGTCAGGGTTAAACAATGGACTGGAAATGACTCGTTTAATCTGGGAAACGTGAAAAGTAGGATGCACTCTATAGTCAGCGGGCAGTTTAAGCCGAACAGCTGTAGGACTGATCACTGACGCAATTCTGAATGGCCCAAGAAAACGAGGTGCAAGCTTCTAATAAAAAGTTTAAAGTTCTGGGAGGACAACCACACCTCTTGGCCCAGGGAATACGTAGGTACGGGCGTCCTCTTCCTGTCAGCATAGCGCTTATTCTGGGCTGAGGTCCGCTGAAGAGCGGCTTTAGTTTGGTCCCACAGTCTTTTGCACTGACGAAAGTAGGTTCTGACTGAAGGAAGGGTTCGATCAGGGAAAAGAGTGGGTTGATAACTGCAAGAAGCTTCAAAAAGGCGACAACCCGGTGGCTGCAGATATATGGCTGTTGTGGGCGTATTAAACCCAGGCCAAATGCTTGCTTGAAATAGTGGAGTTACGGTTACACAGACAGCAAAGGGTATTTTCTAACTCCTGATTTAGTGTTTCGCATTGTCCGTTAGTTTGGGGGTGAAAACCTGGCTGAGAAGGTCGTGAGAAAAAGATGGCTGGGATTTAGCTCCCAAAGCACTGCAAAAACCTCGCCAAACCTGCGAGATGGACTGGGGCCCTCGGTCTGAAATAATCGCCATAGGGACCCCATGAAGGCGAAAAACATGATTAATAAGAAGTTTGGCAGTCTCTGCAGCAAGTTTGGTTGATGCTAGAAAATGACAGGCCTTTGAGAAACGATCGATAATGGCCATCATGACTGTTTTATTTTTAGATGGGGGGAGACCAGTGACAAAATCTAAAGCGATATGAGACCAGGGGCGACTAGGTATAGTCAGGGGTTGTAACAAACCAGCAGGTGGTTTGTTGGAGGATTTGTTTCTGGCACAGGTTGTGCAAGCAGGAACAAAGTTGACAACATCCCTGTTAAGGGTTGGCCACCAAAAATACCTGCGAATAAAAGATATGGTACGACTAGCCCCCGGGTGACCTGAAAACTTAGATGACCCCACTAAATGACCTGAGACCTAACTGTGGTGGGGACGTAAAGGTGTCCTGAAGGTCCCCCACCTGGATCTGGTTCAACTTGTTGACCCTGTCTTATCTGATCCTCTAATCCCCATGTTAAAGCACCTACAACACAGGAAGGCCCTATGATGGGCTTAGGTTCTGACAGCATCATTAGTGGAAGAAAACTGTCTTGAGAGGGCATCCGGTTTTATGTTTTTTAGGACCTGGGAGGTAAGTGATAGTGAAATTGAAGTGAGAGAAAAAAAATGACCAACGGGACTGTCTGAGATTAAGCCGTTTGGCCTTTCTGATGTATTCAAGGTTTTTGTGATCAGTCCAGACAACGATAGGTTGAAAAGTACCTTTAAGCCAGTATCTCCACTCAAGGGCCATCTTGATGGCAAAAAGTTCTTGATCCCCCACTTCATAGTTCTTTTCTGCAGAAGAGAATAGTTTTGAAAAGAATGCACATTGATGGAGCTTACCATCTGTGGGGGAACGTTGGGACAAAACAGCTCCAACTCTGGTGTCGGAGGCATCAACCTCCATCAGAAACTGCTCCTTGGAATCAAGAGGCTTGACGACAGGAGCAGTAGAGAAACGTTGCTTGAGGTTCTTGAAGGCTGTGACCAGACAAAAGGTTGTTTTATAGATGTGAGCTGTGAGAGGAGAAGCGAGAAGACTGTAGTCACGGATAAAACATTGGTAGAAGTTAGCAAACCCCAGGAATCATTGAAGCCGTTTACGATCCTCAGGAACGGGCCAGTCCAAGACAGCAGAGATCTTGCTTGGATACGGCTTCACCTGTCCACCGTCAAAAATGAAGCCTAGAAAAGTCACGGAGGAAACATGAAATTCGCACTTTGGGTTTGACAAATAATCAGTTTTCTAGCAGTCTTTGGAAAACAGCCCGAACATGATTAGAATGTTCATTAGCATCCTTTGGAGAAAAAAAAAAAAAAAATCAGGATATTATCCAGATAGACAACATAGATAAAAATCCCTGGGCACATCATTAACAGGAGCTTGAAAAACCGCTGGGGCATTAGTCAGTCCAAAAGGCATAACTAGGTATTCGAAATTACCTATAGGTGTCATGAAAGCTGTCTTCCACTCGTCTCCCTCCCGTATACGGATCAGCGCTTTGAGTGCCTTGTTGCTGAAAAGCGCTATATAAATAAACTTGACTAGATGGTAGGTGTTCCGCAAGTCCAGTTTTGAGAAGATCTTAGCTCCTTGAACAGATTCAAAAGCTGATGATAGCAATGGTAGAGAATACTTATTCCTAACAGTGATATCATTTAAAGCTCGGTAGTCAATACATGGTCTCAGGGTTCCATCTTTCGTAGACACAAAAACAAAATCCCGCCCCCACAGGAGATGAGGTGCGTACAATGCCAGCCTTGAGAGAGTCATTTTTAGTTTAAATAAACTCATCAAAAGCATAATAATGGATTGATGATTCATTTATGATCGCTTCTGCCCATCTTAATGCCTGGTCCCCGAGTAATCCGACTATATATGAAATCTTGGTCACATCTGGAAAAGACTGACGTGACCTGTAAAAAAAACAAAAAAAAAAAAAAAAAAAAAAAAAACACTAATGTGCACTGTAAAAGGCATCCCTTACTTTTCTCCAAGTCACCAGAAGATGGTTCAGGAGGAGGAGAAATTACCTCTGGAATAGAACTACGATTCTGGACGGGTGGACACGACCTGAGCAGGAGGCAGAGGAGAAAGTTCACGATTAATTGAAATCACAGGAATTTTGGTTATTAATTTTTGCAGCTGTCTGTTCATGGTGCAAATGGATTGTTGGATCTGGTTTTGCTGTTGAGCTAAGGCGCTAAGCATGGTTTCGTGTTGACCTAATAAAATGCCTTGATGAGAAATGGCACCTCGTAATTGGGCTTCAGAGTCAGAATGGTCAGCTCGTTCTGTCATAATGGATAGTTTTAAGACTCTGATAAACACAATCACGCGGAAACCAGGACAGCGTTAATTATTCACAAACGTAAGTTCGTTCTGGAATCCGGACTGGGTCAGTGGACAGGATTGGGATCTCACTGAGGGAGAAGAAAAGAGACTTAGAGAGCGTTTGAGAAAAGGTGGATCAATAATACTAAAGTCCATCAGGATTAATCCTACAGCAAATAAGCCCATAGCCAGGTCAGGGAGGAATAAGTCTCTACCACGATGGTTGAGGTTGAAAGGAGGAAGAAAAGTACTTCCTCGTTCTTCTGACTTTGTCCTTTACTCCATTCAGCGGGCCCCATGGGGAAACGATGATCCGTGGGAGGGTGGACAGGTAAAAAGTTATTTCCAGAAGCCTGGGTCCAGGAGGGAGGCAGGAAGGAGACTTACAGCCAAGGTTCTTTGAGACTTGAATTTCCACATTTATCTGAACATGGCAGGAGACATTAAGCCTACAGAAACTCCGGTAGAAACATTTCCTAGGGGCACAGGAGAAAAAACAAGATGATCAGAGAAAAAGTAGAAAACAGGGCGGCGGCAGCAGCAGCAGCAGCTGCCCTGCGGTCGAGCTGTTTACCACGCTTGTGAGACAACAAGCTGACGCCTCCTTCTGGATCTCCACTCCTTTTGAGCCCAGGTTGATTGCTCGCTGAAGAGCAACAGCTGTGCCGCAGCAACTGCCGGTCACACCCTGAGTAGGAGGAAAAAACACTGCACAAACACACAAACTGACCCAGCCTGCACACAACCACCGTGGATATAACTTAAACTTTATATTTACTTGGTTTATATTGGTCACAATTTTATTTGTAAAGTGTGTTATGATTTGATGTGCACTTAATATATAAGAAAGCAATTATTGGTTAGTGTTTAGGAACTATGATGTTTCTAAATATATCTTTCATTTTATAAGTTCTCACATTGGCAACACTGAGTGATCCTGTTGGTGAGCTTGAAATAAACCATCTATACATAAAGAACTTGTCCTCGTGGTGACTGACGTGTATAAATATATGTGTGTATTTATCAATATAGCAAGATCAGTTTATAATACCTTAGGTAATGTATATAGTCCAGTAACTGAACTAATTGATCTAATGTAAACAATTGCTAATATATACACGTGTATATATAAATATATGTCTGTATTTGTTAATGTAGCGAGATCTAATCTGTCTTTGGTGAATTATTTTGAAAACCCGGTTGTTGTGCTCGTTCTGTTTCCTGATGGTGCGGTATGATTCATGCATATTGACTCCGGCCGTGCTCCGCCATGCGGCAAAAATAGACTCTGGTCCAATTAGATGGCCGTCTGCACACCGCAGCACTTGTGCTCTGCCATCTGATGAAAGCTGACTTTCTTCTCCTGACTCTGCTGTGTCTCTGTCTGATAGTGACTGAAATATATGTAAATAAATATAAGATTCTTCTCTGCTGTCTGTGTTGCAGCCATTGTAGCAGCAGTCAGTTTATGTGCGGGGTTCTCTTTTGACATCATAAAGAGAGCAACAAAATCACAAAGGAGTAGTCTGGAAATTAATTTTTAGAGAAATTTTTAACCATAAATCTCAACAACGGTTTATTTTAGTGGCATGAATTTACTTTTTAAATATTTTATCAATGCTTCCTTTCCATAAATGTAATTGGATTTATCATGAAAATTCAATGTCACAGGCGCTTTAAAGAATTGTTAGTTTTCATTTATTCCAATTTTGTGATAATCTTTTTATTGTTTTTCAGTGGTAAGCAATGTAGTTCAACACCATTATTGGCATTTGTATCTTTTATTTCTCCTGCTAAAATGTGGCTGTGTGTGTCTGTGTGTGTGTGGATGACCAGATAAGCCATGTATGTTGTTCTGCAGCCCTGTGGGCCATGATGTCCCGGTTCTGATGGCTGACAAAGTTATTGATGGCACTCCTTGTGGACCATATGAGGCAGATCTCTGTATTAAAGGGAGTTGTAAGGTATATATGCACATGCCTACTTAATTATACCGTTCATTCAGTCATTAGATTTTACCAAGGACATCACCTGAGTGACAAGTGAGTTTTGTGTAGGTGCTCCATATAATAGGCATCTAAAGATAAAAACAATAGCATAAATTGTGTAAGAAGGCATTTCAGTGGTTTGTGTTGGTGATGGGGACTCTGGTAAAGTTTCCATCCCATGATGCCTTGCATGAATAATGTTCCAAACTTTCAGGTATCTTGCAGAGCGAATATGGATTAAATCATGTTAAAATATTAACTTTTAACCTAGATAATATAATCATGGCTGCACCTTTATCCTTTAAAGATTAGGAGGATGAAGAAGAAAAGGCCTCTGCTTACAAATACCAAAATATTTAGCTGTGTTGTACCTCAGAAAAGTTCTGAGACACATCAGTTCTTACATTGTAACAATACTGGTAGCATTATGTTAAAGGAAGTCAGACACGGTCTTGTGTATCTCAAAGCAGAAAGAACCCAGTCATAGCTGCAATTATATGATGCTAAAAAACAGAATTTAATTTGATATTGATTCAAATTTCTATCCATTTCACTCTGTGGACAGCACATATATTTTGTATTTTTATGGGGTAATTTATGTTGTAGGTTAAGGATGTGGTTAGGGATGTTTCTGTAAGCTATGTCAATATGGTTTTGTGACAGCAAAAAAGATGAAATACTCCAGGTGACCCAGCTGAAGTCAAATATCTTACTGTTGATCTTTTATATTTCTATGCACAGAAAATTGGCTGTGATGGCATCATTGGCTCCTCGGCAGAAGAAGATATTTGTGGTGTTTGCAATGGAAATGGAGACTCTTGTAAAATTGTGAAAGGAGACTTCAACCACACCAAGGGAATAGGTAGGTGTGTCTGTTTTAGTATTCAACTGTTCTGCTATCTTTGTTTAGAGAACAGATATCCAGGCATGTCCAATGACTGCTGAGTTGTTGTTTCTGGAGTTACTGCAGCAGTGGTTGTCAAGATAGAATCTTAAGTAAGGATATAAAAATGTTCTGCTATTCACAAAAAAACTGGTAAGAAAGGAGGTTCCAGCCAACCCATATGGAGAAGAACAATCGCAGTGCAAGTGGCGTCCTAACTGACACTACTTTGCTCCTGGGAATTTGTAAATCATGTGACAGGGTAATGTTTGCTAGCACCTGGCAAACTTGTATTGGATTTCTAATTTCTAACAACCTTTGCTTCAAGTTAAACATGTCCATCCATCCATAGTCTTCAGCTTATACGAGATCAGGTTGTGGCGGGAGTAGTAGATTCAGAAGGGAAACCCAGACATCCCTCTCCACAACACTTTCCAGCTCATTCTGGGGGACCCTACGACTTTCCCAGGCTAGAAGGGACAAACAGTCCCTCCAGCATAATCTGACTTGACTAGAGAACAGTTTAAATCAATTAACAGTAAGTGTATAACGATGACTCCTTCTATCTGTCAACCTTTTATTTTTATTTTTTTTGCCAAATACCAGAACACTAATAACCAAAAAATTAAATCCAGCAATTAAGAAACGGTTATCTATTCATAAATGATAGGGAGAATGGCAATAGGGAGTTCAACCCCATTTTCCAACCATATACAGTACATTGCTTTATCGAAATCCTGGTTGGAAGCATGGCGGTGGGTACTAGCGGAGATGCAGACATGGGAAACATGCAGGTATGGTCAGAGATGGCGTGGTCCTGCTGGTCCCCTCTAGCCAAGACCTACAGCATGCACTGGTGCGGTTCGCAGCCGAATGCAAAGTCCGAGGCCGGAAATGGGTGGATTGCCTCCAGTTTCTGTGTCAAGTGGAGGCTTTCAAGTATCTCGAGGTCTTGTTCATGAGTCAGGCGAGAATGAAGTGGTAGATCAACAGATGGATCGGTGCGGCTGCCACAGTAATGAGGATGCTGCACTGGTCCATTTTGGTAAAGAGAGAGCTGAGCTGTGACCTGAGAAGGTTCAGCAGATACTGTACATCCTGTGGCAACTCAACAAGTACAACCTTTCACAAAAGGTGCTGGCCATATTCTGTATGGCCGTAATTCAGTCTGGGCTGTTTTCATCCATCACTGTGTGGTTTGGCAAGGCTATAAAACAGGAAATTCCAAACTAACTTGGCCCTGTGTGAAAACTGGTTGTGCCAAACTACCATCACGTGTTTGACCATTATTGAGCTGTTTGAGGTCATGCCAAATAATTTCAACTACATTTAAGTTTGACACCTTTCAACCTTTCAGAAGTGGGGTTTTTGGTATACCTCTGGATCATTATCCTGTTGCGTAACCCATGCTGAGCTGGAGCTTAAAGCCACAAACTGATAGCTTGACATTCTCCTTTAGGAGACTGCTAGGTGTCAGTAACTTATTTTTGTCATCTGTTCTTGAATGACTGTAGATCATATGTTGCTTTATGCAGGTATAGCAGCTCCTCTCTCTGATTAAAAGGACCATTTGAAAGTAACAACCTTTAAGCAGATATTAAACATACTTTTTATTACGACCACATTTTTGTATAAAAATATTTTTATAGGGTTTGATGTAATATTCTGATCTAACATGTTGTGTTTTCGTACTCGTACTTGTACTCGTACTCGTAGTCTTCCGCTTTATCCAGGACCGGGTCGCGGGGGCAGCAGACTCAGCAGAGACGCCCAGACGTCCCTCTCCGCAGACACCTCCTCCAGCTCCTCCGGGGGTAGCCCAATGCATTCCCAGGCCAGCCGAGAGACATAGTCCCTCCAGCATGTCCTGGGCCGTCCCCTGGGCCTCCTCCTGGTGGGACGTGCCTGGAACACCTCCCAAGGAAGGCGTCCAGGAGGCATCCGATATAGATGCCCGAGCCACCTCAACTGACTCCTCTCAATGTGGAGGAGCAGCAGCTCTACTCCGAGCCCCTCCCGGATGGCCGAGCTCCTCACCCTATCTCTAAGGGAGTGCCCGGCAACCCTACGGAGGAAGCTCATTTCAGCCGCTTGTATCCGGGATCTCGTTCTTTCGGTCATGACCCAAAGTTTATGGCCATAGATGAGGGTAGGAACGTAGACTGACCGGTAAATTGAGAGCTTCGCTTTTCGGCTCAGCTCTCTCTTCACCACAACGGTGAACACAACCGCTCCATTCTTCCCTCACTCGTGAACAAGACCCCAAGATACTTGAACTCCACTTGAGGCAGGAATTCCCCTCCAACCTGAAGAGGACAAGCCACTCTTTTTCAGTCGAGAACCATGGCCTCGGACTTGGAGGAGCTGATCTTCATCCCAGCCGCTTCACACTTGGCTGCGAACCGCCCCAGCGCATGCTGTAGGTATTGGCTAGAGGGGGCCAGCAGGACCACATCATCTGCAAAGAGAGGAGATCCAAAAAGAAAGCCACTGTTCCCCGCACCAGACTCCTCCGGCCCTTGGCTGCGCCTAGAAATCCTGTCCAGGAAAGATATGAACAGGACCGGTGACAAAGGGCAGCCCTGCCGGAGTCCAACATGCTCCGGGAACAGGTCCGACTTAGTGCCGGCAATGTGGACCAAACTCCTGCTCCGCTTGAACAGAGACCGGCTGGCCCCTATTAAAGGGCCCCCGATTCCATACTCCTGGAGCACCCCCAACAGGGCACCACGATGGACACAGTCGAATGCCTTCTCCAGGCCCACAAAACATATGTGGACCGGTTGGGCAAACACCCATGAACCCTCGAGTACCCTGTAGAGGGTTTAGAGCTGGTCCACTGTTCCACGACCAGGATGAAAACCCCACAGAGGCGACTGTGGCTCAGTAGGAAGAGTAGTTGTCTTGCAATCAGAAGGTTGTGGGTTTGATTCCTTTCTCCTGCCACATGTCGATGTGCCACTGGGCAAGGCAATTAACCTCAAGTTGCATGAATGTGTGAGCATTAGTGAGTGCGATTGGGTGAATGTGGCTCTAATGTAAAGCGCTTTGAGTGGTCTGTATGACTGGAAAGGGGCTATATAAGTTCAGTCCATTTACCATTTACCATTTACCATTTACACTGCTCCTCCTGAAGCTGAAGTTCGACTATCGGCCGGACTCTCCTAGGCCTTACCAGGGAGGCTGAGGAGTGTGATCCCCCTGTAGTTGGAACACACCCTCCGGTCACCCTTCTTGACCGGAGGTGCATTCCACCAGGGAATGCGTGATGGCAGGATTGAGGAGATCGTTGAAGTACTCCTTCCACCCTGAGGCGCCGGATGGTTTGCCAGAATCGCTTCGAGGCCAACTGGTAGTCCTTCTCCATGGCCTCACCGAACTCCTCCCAGGCCCGGGTTTTTGCCTCTGCCACAGAGGCCGCAGCACGCTTGGCCTCACGGTACCCGTCAGCCGCCTCAGGAGTCCCACAAGCCAGCCACAGCTGATAGGACTCCTCCTTCAGCTTGACAGCGTCCCTTACTGCTGGTGTCCACCACCGGGTCCGGGTTCGGGGATTGCCTTACGGCCGCAGCTACGGGCAGCAGCATTGACAATAGATGCAGAGAACATGGTCCACTCGGACTCTATGTCTCCAACATCCCCAGAATCTGGTCAAAGCTCTCCCAGAGGTGGGAGTTGAATACATCCTTGGCCGAGGGCTCTACCAGACGTTCCCAGTAGACCCTCACTATGCGCTTGGGCCTGCCAAGTCTGTCTAGCTTTCTCCTCTTCCAGCGGATCCAACTCACCACCAGGTGGTGATCAGTGGACAGCTCAGCCCCTCTCTTCACCCGAGTGTCCAAAACATGCGGCCGAAGGTCTGACGATACGACAACAAAGTCGATCATCGACCTCCTGCCTAGGGTGTCCTGGTGCCAAGTGCACTGATGGACACCCTTATGCTTGAACATGGTGTTCATTATGGACAATCCGTGACTAGCACAGAAGTCCAATAACGAAACACTACTCTGATTCAGATCGGGGAGGCCATTCCTCCCGATCATGCCTCTACAGGTGTCACTGTCGTTTCCCACGTGGGCGTTGAAGTCCCCCAGCAGAATAATGGAGTCCCTGGGAGGGGCACTAACCAGCACCCCCAACAGAGACGACAAGAAAGCCGGGTACTCCGCACTACCGCCCAGGCCGTAGACCGAAACGACAGTCAGAGACCTGTCCCCAACCGGAAGGCGCAGGGATGCGACCCTCTCATCCACTGGGGTAAACCCCAACATGCGACGGCTGAGCTGGGGGGCAACAAGCAAACCCACCCCAGCCCGCCGCCCCTCCCCGTGGGCCACTCCAGAGTAGAAGAGAGTCCAGCCCCTCTCGAGGAGATGGGTTCCAGAGCCCACACTGTACGTGGAGGTGAGCCCGACTATTTCTAGTCGATATCTCTCGACCTCCCGCACAAGCTCAGGGTGGGACCCCGGCTCTGCTATACCGGGCGACGTCACGTGCCTCGATCATGTAGTCCTCATGAGGGTGTCTTGAACCGCTCTTTGTCTGACCCGTCACCTAGAGCCTGTTTGCCATGGGAGACCCTACCAGGGGAATTTAAGCCCCAGACAATATAGCCTCTAGGATCATTCGGCCACTCAAACCCCTCTACCCCGTTAAGGTGGCGGTTCAAGGAGGGGTGATGTGTTTTCAGTTGCTGTAAATGGAAATTTTTCTGAATTCATTTATTCAATTAAAGGTTTGAAAACATCTGTGTTTAAATAATCTATATAACGTGTTTCATATAGTGAATTGAGTTACTGAATTCGATTAACTTTTGAATAATATTCTAATCTATTGAAAATGAATATATACAAAAGCTTTTTAAACAGGTTTCTCCTTTAGTTTCTGTGTTTCTGTCAGGCTACATTGAGGCTGTGGTGATTCCTGCAGGAGCATGGAGGATCAAAGTCATGGAAGACAAACCTTTACAGAGCTTTCTGGGTAATAATGTCTTTAACAGGGTGTAAATAAGCTCTTGACAAATGTTAGTTAAATTTATACTTTTTTAGAACTAGGAAAAAGCTCAGCTATCAGAGGTTAAAAAAGAAATAATTCCCATTCTTAGGTTACCAGTTTAAACGATGGGCCAAAAAGTGAAAATCTTTGTTCACTTTATTTTTCCATTAAAGTCTTCTAAAAATGGTTTAAATGATGTCATACAATATTCAGTACATCACCTTGCTGTGTTTACAATAACTATAGTCTTAGTAAAGTTGTTTCAATTTGCATTTTAGTTAGTTTTATTATAAGGAATCAAAAAACAAACAAAAAGCACATGCCTTAAAAAAATCACTTGCAGAGCAACAGTTATACAAACTTTTAATATTTCTAAACAGATAGGTAAAAATTATGTCCTATGATTTATGGATGGAATGGGTGACGAATACCAACTTTATGTGTAAATGGTAAATATATCTTTTTCAACTAACGCAAATTTTCTTATAGCTCTTAAAGACTCCAGCAAGAGATCCATCAACAGCGACTGGAAGATTGAACTTCCAGGGGACTTTGAGCTGGCTGGGACCACGGTGCGCTATGTTAGAAGAGGGCTGTGGGAGAAACTTTCTGCAAAAGGACCTACTAAATCTCCCTTACACCTAATGGTAAACAGCCAGAGGGCAGTCATACATGACCATAGACACAAATGTACTCTGTGTCTGTATTTAGTCAAAGGAGATTTGTGGAAAAAGTACTAAATATGAAACATGAATTAAACACCGTCTCTTGTACGTTTTAGTTATGAATTTCTCCAACAGTCAAGTTGAGGCTACTTTAATTTCAAATTAATCATAAGTCTTGAATTGGAATTTGGTCTACTATTAAGTTAATCCAGAAGAACATGTTAGAATGGATGTCTCTCATTGAAACCTTCAGTGTGTAACAATAAACGAGCCATAAAGAAATGTACAGTATATAGATCAATGAAACACAGTGTTAAAATACCTAATCTAAAAATTAGATTTACAATGTCAAAATTGTTTCTCTTTTCTTTCCATTGATTGGTTTTACTATTGATATCTAACCATTGATCAACAGCTGGCTAAAATAGATGTAAAGTACATGACCTAAGTACAAGGTTGGACTGTGAAGGTCCAACAGAACAGCTGGTGGTCCAGAAAAGGTGTGTGAGGAGAATGAATGTGATTAGCCCTGTCAAGGCTTGACAAGGTTCAGATATGACTCCTCTGTTGCTTCCTTCGTCGTCATGTCAGGTCCTGCTCTTTCATGACCAAAGCTATGGAATCCACTATGAGTACACTATACCTCTGAACACAAGCCAGGACCGGATCAGTGAGAAGCAGAGAGAACCAGAGTACCTCTATATCTGGGCTCACAGCAGCTGGCAAAACTGTACTGTCCAGTGTGGAGGAGGTAAGAGTTCTACATAATTAACAATGCCATGCAAAAGTATTAAAATCTCTGTGAAATTCTTTTGCATTTTGTCATGATACAACCACACTCCTCAATCAAACATATTTCGCTGCAGTTACAGCTGGAGTTTTTTTCTTATTGGTCTCTTACCAGCTTCACACATCTAGAGCCAGAAAGTTTTGTCTTCTTTGCAAATAATCTCAAGTTCAGTCAGGGCGCAGATACCTGGAGTCTGGAATGAGGCGTTCTATAACAAGAATATGCTTTGATCTAAACTATTTCATTGTAGATCTTAGTTTGTATGTTTAGAAACTGAAGAAAAGTATCCCCACAGCATGATGCTGCCCCTCCATGTTTCACCATGGGGATGGTGTGTTCAGATTGTTGTGCTGTTTTCATTTTCCACCATACATCGAGTTTTGCATTAAGACAAGATAGTTGGATTTTGATCCCATCTGACTAGAACATGGGTGTCAAACTCCAGTCCTCGAGGGCCAGTGTCCTGCAACTTTTAGATGTGTTCCTGGTCCAGCACACCTCAAACAAATGGCTGCATTTCCTCCTCAGTATGCAGTCAAGTTCTCTAGAGTCCTGCTAATGACCTAATTATTTGATTCAGGTGTGTTGCAGGTTACCAGCCCTCGAGGACTGGAGTTTGACACCTGTGGACTAGAGGATCTTCTTCTGTGTGTTTGCTGTGTCCCCTACAGGGCTTGTGACTGTAAACAGGAATTCTTATAGCTTTACTCTCTATAAAGGCCAAATGTGTGGAGTGTGCAACACACTGTTGTTCTGTTTCCAGATTCTCCCACCTGAGCTGTGGATTTCTGCAGCAGCCCCAGAGTTTTTATGTTTAATGCAGTCCTTGCTTGTCCTACACCACCATATGTGGGTAGATTTGCAGTGGTGCCACACGCTTTCCATTTTTGGATTGTTCTCTGTAAGATGTTGAGATATTGTTTTATAGAATATCCCCTCAGGTTTTAAGATTCTCCACAACCTTCCTCCTGAACTGCCTGCTGTGTTTCTTGGTCCAGATGCTATGTGTTGTATTTATATTTGCTAATTAGGAGACCTCTGAGGGTAACTGGTAAAACTGGATTTCTGTTGGGGGTGTCAAGGAGGCTGAAATATGGTAAAATCAGATGCATTAAAATCTACTTTGAAACAGGACAGTACTTTGAAAGACAACAGTGTTGTTCTAGCTTTTTAAGACAAATGTACTATTACTAATGCTGTTGATGCTGTACCCAGTTGGTTGTTGTGCTTCTCAATGAATTTGTGTTGGTAGTTCTGGCAGTTTTTTAACATCTGTGATGCTCAAATGCCACACCAGTTGGAAGGTAATCGGAATGTAGGAGTTACTGATTGATCTTTTTGAAGCTTCCTTTGTAATGCCTGGAACAAGACCCAGAATCCACTCTGAAGAATCTAGGAACCAGTTAAGAATTGACTTCAGCAGCTGTCATAGTCTTCCACTTAAACTACTTTGGTAAATGGTCATAGTCCTGGGTTTTTGTAAGAATTGTCTTCAGGTTCAGCAGCTTTCTTCTACAGCTAACTGGTCATTCCAGATTTCACCTAGGTATAAGGTGTAGGTGTGTGCATGGTTGTTTCTTTGTGAAGGCCCAGTGACCTTTCTAGGGTCTACCCCACCTCTAACCAACTAACTGCTGGTACAAACTGCACCACTCCCACTGTGGTGGACTTGACAAAGACAATAAAGGAAATAAATGAGAGACTAATATAAAAAAAGGGCACATATTGCTATTCATATAAATCCCCCAAAAATATTTTCAGAGATTCTCTCTACTATTTCTAAGCACCTCTTGCAACCCCCCACCCCCACCCCATTTTTTTAGATATTCAGGAACAGTGAAGCTGATCAATGTTTGTGGTTCTGTATACAGGGGAGAGAAGCACAGTAGTTTCCTGCATGAGGATAATTAATAACAGCATGGAGGTTGTCAGTGATAACTATTGTCACTCTGAAACCCGGCCCCAGCCTAAGGTCCAACGCTGCAACACTCTGCCCTGCCAATACAGGTAATGCTCCTACAAACACCCACCAAGAATCCCAGCTATACTCATCAAGACTTCCTGCTGACTTGTCTTAGCCAGTTTTAAAAAATCCACATTATACATTTACACATTTAAACATTTACAGTAGAAATATTTCAGTTACAAGTTAAACAGTCATTTACATTTGCTAATCTTTTGCAACTGAATGGACAATCTGAGAAAGAGCCTACAAGGCATTTCTACAGAAGCTGAAAATAATTATATATATATAGAATTGTACTCTGTTACAAATAGATCAGTAGACTCAGGAGGTAGCTCTTCAAGTGGCTCAATCTCCTGCAGTCTTTGCAACTGTTTTTGTAGCAGCTATGGATCTATTTAACTTGCTCCTATTTTTGGATCTCTTATGCAACAGATACAGAGAACTGATCAAAAACATAGAGACAAATGTTTTCCTTTCTTATCAAGATTCAAGATTCTTTATTGTCTTCATGTCACCATAATGAAATTCAGCTGAGACCTGAATTAAAAGATACACATGTAGGTTATAGACACTTACAAAGTTAAAAAAATGTATAAACAATTATAGAAAAAGAGAACCTACATTGAATGTAGTATTTAGTATTTACATGAAGAGCAGATTGTGCTGAAACACTCTGAGATGGGCTGGTGGTTTGTTTCTTTTTCTTTTTCTTCTTCTTCTTCTTCTTCTTCTTCTTGTTCTTCTTCTTCTTCTTCTTCTGGTTCTTGTTCTTCTTGTTCTTCTTCTTCTTCTTGTTCTTCTTCTTCTTCTTCTTCTTGTTCTTCTTCTTCTTCTTTTGTCAGGTTCCTTTCAAACTGTATTCATTTGCATGAACTCTGGTCACTGATAATGCTGTTTGCTTAGTACCGCCTATTTAAAAGGACATCTGGCTTTGTGTTTAGTTTCAGAATTAGCAAGGCCAACAAACCTGTAAATGTATCCATCAGTGTCCCTTATAACACATTAATAAACAGTCTAACTTAATTTTAGACACTGT
Organism: Crenichthys baileyi; assembly: GCA_036173005.1. Classification (NCBI taxonomy): domain Eukaryota; kingdom Metazoa; phylum Chordata; class Actinopteri; order Cyprinodontiformes; family Goodeidae; genus Crenichthys; species Crenichthys baileyi. The sequence goes on along the minus strand of JAHHUM010000532.1, from coordinate 4,098 downwards.
CAGTAAACTGACCCCAGCACTTCACATTTTAGCCTGTACAATGCCAATTTTTCTTGATATAACTCTAATAAATGTGTATGTCGAGGGCTTGTCAAGCTTTTAATTATTTTAATGTTACAGGAAATTATTTATCTACAAAGGTCAGAATAAATCTTTGTAACCATTTATCATAAGACTGTTGTGGTGGCTCATTGTTTACTATTGGAGGTGGAAAACTGTGCCTAGAACACTTTAACCTTCTGCCCCCTCTCCCAGCCACTGATACATGCATGCATACACAGTCATTTAAGCTGAACATGTTTATCATTTAGGTTTGCCGGCATTCACAAGATTACTGAGATTGTGTAGAAAAAAGTGAGAGAGATGGAATAAGATCATGTAAAGTTACATTATAAACTCCTATATGTCATATACACACTCACTCAAAATGTGAAGTGAAAACTAAGAGCTCTGCCATTTTCCACAGGTGGGTGACAGGTGAGTGGGGACCATGTTCTGCCTCCTGTGGTAAAGGTCTTCAGCAGAGAGAAGTGTCTTGTGTTTACCCCTCAGTAAATGGCTCACTCAGGCACACCAAGGACTTGTACTGCCACGGAGGAAAACCTGTGGTGCAACAGGGCTGTGAGGACGACGCCTGCCTTACAACATGGGAGGCTTCAGTGTGGTCAGAGGTCCGTCTTACACTTTTACAGTGTATAAGTGTCATTGAGGGAAGAGGAGTTGTGTGCTGTTGGTGGTACATAATGCAGCATTTTGTAACCTAAGGTTTAGTGAGCTAATCCCCAGTGTGCATTATGTGTTGAAAATAGAATTTAAAGATTGTCTAACTGGTTCCTAAATGTCTGGACTATATGTGGTGATATGACTAAGTACATACCTTTCACCGTGCAAGGACTATCAGTGGTTCTTAAGAAGGTCTCCTGAATTCGGAATTTTGACAGGTAGAGTCAGAGCTTGTCGAGTAGCACCGAGTTTGGTATCAAGTATAGCTGCCATGCATAATCTGCCTATATAAACTGTTTATTAACACTTCAGACTGTTGGTTTCATATTAACATAGTGTTGGACATAGTGCTAAATAGTGTCTATTTGTCAACATGTTCCTTTAGTGTTTAAACACACAACATTAAGAAAAATGCATTGCTATTGCTTTTGCTAATAGCAGTTAATACCAAAATAAATAGCAAAATTCACTGATTTCTGAATTGCGGCCAGATTTAGATAGACATGTGTTTGATTTACATTAAGATTTTCTAAATATTATATTTCGCTTGGTTTGTTACACGTTGTTTGGTGTTTCCAGAGATTTAAGTGCATAATGTTTAAGTTTAAAACAGGAGTGGAAAAAAGCTGTTGGAGCCCTGCCATGCAAACACTCTCTGCTAACACTCAGTCATTGTGTGGTAAAGCTGCCAAAAAAAAGGCAAAACAAACTTCCCGTACAACAGAGTAGAAATTATATGTAAGTGTGGTTTCCAAAAAAAAAAAAAAACAGGGTAATATCTTTTTGTTGTGATTGTCTCTCTGTGTTATTTGGGGTGTTAAAGTTGTCAATAGAGCTTACGTCAGTTTCTTTATATATTCAGTTTCAGCTGACAACAACAATAAGCCACTTCAGGGCGCTTTACTGAAGAGATACCGATCATTGATTTTCAAATTCAGTTAATCAGTGTTTTCAAGTTGGAACGTAGGAACAAACAAATGCTCACATTCTCGAAAGTGTAAAATAGTTTATGTTCTTTATGCTTTTATGATTGCTTTCCTTTAAATTCTGCAGTGTTCATCAGACTGCAGCCAGGGTGTTCGCAGAAGGACAGTGCTGTGTAAAAACCCTGATGGCGGATGTGATCCTTTCTCCAAGCCAAGTCAAGAAGAGCCTTGTGAGGATGACTCTAAATGCTACGAATGGAAATTTGGAGACTGGTCAAAGGTAGGAATTTATGCAAACACTATGGTTATTGTATGGTTTAAGTTTAATAAAGAATGGGCAGCTGAATCACTTGTCTAGAATCACTTAATGCTGATATTTATCGCTTAACATTAGCAATATTTGATCTTTTTATGTCTGTGCTATCCTTGTTGTCCAGGTTGATGCTTGTACAGAACGTTAAATCCTGGCATCCTCACAGATTTTCTAAGGCAGCTTTTCCCAGTTAAAAGTCCGATTATCTTGACCACAACCTAATTTGTTTTAAAAGCAAGAAAATCTAAACGGAACATCAAATATACAAAAATAAAATCCAACTCCGGGGGCATACCAACGGATTATAGAGAAAAGAAAAAAAAACAGATAAGCGCAGTTTTTATAGTTTTTTTTTGCAAAGAAAAAACAGTAATTCTTCTCACATTTTTTCCTCAGTTCCTTTTTCCACCTCTTCCGTTCAGAGATATAAGATGTCGTTGTGTTCATGTATTTGACGATGCGTATTACAGAGTAGAAACGGAAAATGAAACTACACTTGAGTAGTTTATTTTGCCAAGTCCACCTAATATTCTCATTGATGAATGACATGTGAGAACAGATAATGGCTGGTAGACACTGTACCTGTTCTGACTGATGCTTGTTAAAGAACCTTTCAGAAACTCATGTTTGAGTTCTGGTGTTGGTATTTTCTTCACACAGTTCTGCTTTGAGTGGAATTGTAAGAAATGATTTTTCTTTGAGGGCTGCATGGTGCCGGAGTTGGTAGCACTGTTGCCTTGCAGCAAGAAGGGTTCGATTCCCGGCCGGGGGTCTTTCTGCATGGAGTTTGCATGTTCTCCCCGTGCATGCGTGGGTTCTCACCGGGTACTCAGGCTTCCTCCCACAGTCCAAAGACATGCCTGTTAGGTTAATTGGTCACTCTAAATTGGTGTATTAGGTGTATGAATGAGTGTGTACATGGCTGTTTGTGTGTTGCCCTGCGATGGACTGGCGTGTAAAATGGTAAATGGACTGAACTTATATAGCGCTTTTCCAGTCATACAGACCGCTCAAAGCGCTTTACACTAGAGCCACATTCACCCAAACGCTCACACATTCATACACCGATACACAGATCGGTAGGCAACGAGGTTAAGTGCCTTGCCCAGGGGCACATTGACATATGGCAGGAGGAAGCTGGAATTGAACCCACAACCTTCTGATTGCAAGACGACTACTCTTCCTACTGAGCCACAGTCGCGTCTGTGTACCCCGCCTCTCGCCCATAGACTGCTGGAGATAGGCACCAGTTCCCCCGCGACCCACTATGGAATAAGTGGTAGAAAATGGCTGACTGACTGACTGATTTTTCTTTGACATAATGAGTTGTAATATAATACATAAAATAACAACCAAAACAGATCTGCTTTCATGGATAAATCTTACCTGATGAAAGAAATTGAAACCAAATACATTCATCTTACCTTCCTAAATTAACAAAAACAGGAGAAAATGTTGTTCAACAAAAATGGCAGTTAAACCCTTATTAATCTCCTTTTAGTTACTACATCATACATGTTATCCAAGCATTAGACGTTAGGGGCCTTGTTCAGATCATAGTTGTAACAGAAGTATCACATGTAAATTGGGTGTCTTGCATCGGTAGCATCACCTTTTCTGTATTTCCTTAGTGTCATTTTTCCTGTATTTCCTCAACGTCCTCCTTAATCATAGTCCATTGCCATGATGACGTGAACAGGGGTGTGAAGACTTTCACAGCAGTGCTCAAACTCCAGCCCCGAGTACATAGGAATCTCAGAAAACAAAATAATTATGAGCAAAACTGAAAATTTTAAACCAAATGTAGCCATGTAAATCTTTTAGATTATAATTGTGCTACAGCAAATATACAATACATAAGGTTCTTAAGAATAAATGGTCAAACCATTTTCCATTCAGGAAAGATGTTCTTCTAAAAGCTCTTAACGAGAACCCAGGTCCAGCCTCCACATCAACGAAGGGTAACGTTCTGTAGGTCAATTTGGTTCCCTCTCATCCCCTGTAAAAGGCTACTGATAGAGAGATCTGAACTGCTCCTTTTAGCAGTGATAATCAATTATATTCACTCAGGGTTTTCATGCAAGAAAAAAACAGAAGTTAGCAAGGATATTTCAAGCAATCACCTTTTTTCCCTGG